>PVKS010008765.1:17972-67031 GCA_004027875.1 Aplodontia rufa
TCTCTCCCTGTCTCTCAAAAAAAAAAAAAAAAAAGGTAATAAATTCATAAGTGTTTTATCTAATTTTCTTTGGTGAGAGTTTTAAATTTTTATTAAAAAAGTTAATGACAAACCAGGCACAGTGGTGCACACCTGTAATCCCAGCGACTTGGGAGGCTGAGGCAGGAGGATCACAAGTTCAAAGCCAGCCTTGGCAACTAAGGGAGGCCCTAGGTAACTTAGTGAGACCCCATCTCAAAATAAAACATAAAAAGGGATAGGGATGTGGCTCAATGGCTGAGCGCCCCTGGGTTCAATCTTTGGTACAAAAAAAAAAAAAAGAAAGAAAGAAAAGAAAAGGTTAATGACAAACTGAGCATGGTGGTACATGTCTATAATCCTGACGACTGGAGGCTGGGGCAGGTGGATGGCAAGTTTGAGGCCAGCCTGGTCAATTTAGTGAGACCCTGTCTCAAAATATAAAATATGAGGGGCTGGGGATGTGGCTGAGTGGTGGAGCACACCTGGGCTCAATGCCCAGCAGAAAGCAAGGAAGGAAGGGGCACTGCCGCTGTTTGTGTTTGTGTTTGTTTTCGGTGCTGGGGATTGAGGACTTGATCTAAGGGTCTCGCAAATGCTGAACATGTGCACTACCACTGAGCCACCCTCAGCCCCATGACCATTTTCATCCCTTGATTTCTAGCTCTGAGTGCTCTAGGTATTGGGAAAAGATAGCATCATATTTTGGTCAGTTTTTTTGGGGGGGCTGTGGTGAAGGTCAGTGCTTTTAAACACCTTTATCACATCCTATTGGATAGCAATTAATCTCTCAGGGTATCGTCTCTCAAATGGGACCTTAAGGGCAGCTATGTCATTTGTGTTTCTTCTTCCAGAAGTTCTTGCATCTCGACCTCATTAAAAATAGTCTCTGTAGGGGCTGGAGCAGTGGCTCTGCAGTTACAGTGCTCGCCTAGCATGCACAAGGACGTAGGTTCAAATTCCAGCACCACATGCACCACAAAGTGTGGGAGCAACTAAAGCCACACTAAAAACTAAAATTGATTGTGTTTTTCTCTCTTTCTCACTGACCCTCAGCTGGTGAAACAAATTTCAGAGCCATTCCCAGGTGCCCATGCTGACACTTACAGTCCAAAAATCTCTGGTAACTGTACCTGTGTCAGTAAATTTAGCCTGTTTCAACAGTGTATCCCTTGGAAGTTGTTACCAAACATTCATAGATTAGTGCCAAGGTAATTTAGCAAAATCTTGTACACTTGCACAATTTTAATTTTTAATTAATTTTTTGTGCTGAGGTTGAACCCAGGGGCCCCTGCGTGGTGGCAGCAGTTGTGGAAAGAAGTGGTGGGATTTTGGATGTGTTTTGAAGGCAAAGCCAACACATGGCTAGTAGGAAGGAGATGACCATTTCCTGAACTGGATAAGACTATAGGGCAGGCAGGTGAGGCTGGGGTGGACAGAGGCTGTTTTGGGACATGTTAAGCTAAGATGTCTATTAAACATCTAAGTTAAGGTGCAGGAATCTAGGTGTATGAGTCTGAGGTTCAGGGAAGAGGCCAGGAGCTGCTTATGTAAATTGGGAAATCACAAACTCAGAGATGGAATTTAAAATTATGAGACTGGATTGGGTCCTAGGGAACTTCTCTACCTCTCTCATTCCCTAAGGAAGATGTCTGAGGCCTGGGGTGTTCCGTCACTTAAAGATTAGAAAAAGGAGAAAAACCTGCAGTGGAGACAGGAGTGGCCAGGAAGGTAAGAGGACCATGAAGAAGTGGTGTCCTGGTAGCTGAGTGAGGAAAATGTGTTAGGATGAACAGAGTGATCAACTCTGTTGGTAAAATTAGGTCAAAGAGGGACTGGAGTGGTAGCTTAGTGGTTACAGCGCTTGCCTGGCAATCTCGAGGACTCAGGTTCAAACCCCAGCACCACATACACAATGAAGTGTCTGAGAAATGAAAGTCACATGAAAAACTACATAAAGATTCCTCTCTCTCTCTCTCTCTGTACCCTCTTTCTTAAAAAAAAAAAAAAAAAATTAGGTCAAAGAAATGACCGGTGTCTTAACAATATGCAGGTTCACTAATGACCTTAAGAACAATGATTTTGAAGCTGGGCATAGTGGCAAATGCCTGTAATCCAACTACTCAGGAGGCAGGAGGATTGCAAGTTTGAGACCAGGCAGTGAAACTTAGCAAAACCTTGATTCAAAATAAAAATAAAAAAGAGGGCTGGGGACATAGTTCATAGGTAGAGCACTAGGGATTCAATTCCCAGTATCACCAAAAAAAAAAAAAAAAAAATTTTTTTTTTAAGAGAGAGAGAAAGAATCAATTTTATCTAGTTTTTCATGTAACTTTTGTTGCTGCAATACTTTGTTGTGTACGTGGTGCTGGGGTTTGAACCCGTGTGCTCGCACATGCCAGGAAGCACCGTAACTGCTGAGCCACCGCTCCAGCCCCAAAGAATGATTTTGATGGCTGGGGATGAAACTTGAATGGAATGGGTTCAAGAGAGAACAGAAGTGAAGATGTCAGACACAAATAAAAAACAAAGCTCTTCCAATGAATTTTGTGTACAAGAACAGAGAAGTAGGGTAGTAAGCAGAGTTAGATGTGAAATCAGAGGGAGGTTGTTAGCTTATTTGTTTGTAAGATAGGAAATACTGGACATCTTGTTTCTACAGTGTTAGAAATGATCTACTCACGTGGAAAAGGGCCTGCTTCCTTCCTGGCCTGAGTTCTGTGAGCATCCTTCCTGAGCAGTTTTGCGTTTGTTTCTGTAAGATGCCCCAAGGGCACCACCAGCCCAGGACTAATTTTTGTATTAATTTTGCAGGTTGAGATTTCCCAAGCCAAGCAGGTAAAATAAATTTAGACTCTAGAATCGGATGAGGCACGGTCTTAGATCTGAATCTTATTTAGGGACTTTTTTTTTAATCACCCCAAGGCCCTACAATGACAAGCTTTGTTTACCTTTTCCTGGCACTTATGGACAAAACTTTTCACTGAGTCTCTTTTCACTGAGGTTACACTCCGGCTCTTCTACATTGGTATTTGTTACTGATAAAAACCTAACTGAGCCAGGTGAGCTGGTGCACACCTGAAATCCCGACCACTCGGGAGGCTGAGGCAGGAGGATCACAAGTTCAAGGCCAGCCTCAGCAACGTTGTGACTCAAAATAAAAATATACCAAAAGGGGCTGGAGGTGTAGATCAGTGGTAGAGCCTCCTTGGGTTAAATCCCCAGTACCACAAAACAAAAGGAAGAAAGGAAACAACTAGCTGAGCCTGTGGTCATTCCTGTGCTGGTTGTCGCTCGTTACTCTGGCTCTGCTCCTTCTTTTTTTTTAAGAGAGAGGGACAGTGAGAGAGAGACAGAATCAGTTTTTTAATTTAGTTTTTCACGTGGCTTTCCTTGCTTGGAGACTTCAGTGTGTTCCTGTCGCTGGGGTTCAGACTCACATACTTGTGCTTGCGTTGAGCCACCGCTCCAGCCCCGCTGCTCCCTCTTCTCTGCTAGTATCTAAGGATTTTTTATTCTTTCCTGCAAGCCCAGTCATATAGTTAACAAGGTAGGTTATTATTTTGGCCAGCATCTCCAGGGATTTGTGCCAGAAAAGCGTCTGTACTTTCTAGATCTCCTTTTTGTTAGAACCAGAATCTTTCCCCTTACTCTTCAGCTAACTGATTCCTGATCACCTTTGAGGCTTCAGCTTAAATATGATTTTCTCAATTTCTCAGGTCTGTATTCCCTAACTTTTTTTTTTTTTTAACAGAATTTGAATCCAGGACCACTTAACCACTGAGCCACATCCGCAGCCCTTCTTTTATGTTTTTTTTTTTAAGAGAGAGAGATAGAGAGAAATCAATTTTATTTTTATTTTTTCATCTGGCCTTTGTTTCTCCAACTCTTAGTTGTGTGTGTGATGCTGGGGTTTGAACCAGGGGCCTTGCACTTGCCAGGCAAGCACTCCAACTGCTGAGCCACTGCTCCAGCCCCCTTTTATGCCTTATTTTGAGACAAGGTCTTCCTGAGTTCCTCGGACCTCACTAAGTTGCTGAAGTTGGTCTCAAACTTGCAATCCTTCTGCCTCAACCTCCTGAGTTGCTGGGATTACAGATGTGCACCACAGCTCCTGGCTCTCTAACCCTTTCCCTGCACCACAGCTCCTGGCTCTCTAACCCTTTCCCTTTACTCTAAACTACTTTACCCTTTGTATGACCGTACCCTTCTTTCTTAAGTGAGTACTTAACTTGCCATTGAACTTCCTATGAGCATTTCATGCCTGATTCTCCCTCCAGGTTGAAAACTATGTGACGGTAAGAATCCAGTGTGTTTAGTTTAGCATGTGTGCGGAGGCTCCATGAAGTTTGCTGGGACTTCAGGGGACTCGTGCAGAAGGGACTGCGGTCTGGTTCTCATAGAGCCCTGTGTCTTCTCCCAGCAGGATGGAGATCTCCACTCATCAGTCTCACCTCCTGCAGCAGCTGAATGAGCAGCGCAGGCAAGACGTGTTCTGTGACTGCAGTATTCTGGTTGAAGGGAAGGTCTTCAAAGCTCATCGAAATGTGTTGTTTGCTAGTAGTGGCTACTTCAAAATGCTGCTCTCGCAGAATTCCAAGGAGACGAGCCAGCCGACCACAGCTACCTTCCAGGCTTTCTCTCCTGACACTTTCACGGTGATCCTGGACTTTGTCTACTCAGGCAAACTCTCACTTACTGGGCAGAATGTCATAGAAGTGATGTCTGCTGCAAGCTTCCTTCAGATGACTGACGTCATTAGTGTGTGTAAGACTTTTATCAAATCGTCCTTGGACATTAGTGAGAAGGAAAAAGATCGCTACTTCAGTCTCTCCGATAAGGATGCCAATTCTAATGGCACAGAGCGTTCTGCTTTCTACGGTGGAGGCTGGCGCGAAGAAAGCAGTTCCCCACATTCCCACCTCAGCCCGGATCAAGGAGCAGGTATAATAAGTGGAAAGTCATGGAGTAAGTTCAGTTACCCCCCAGCCTCCCAGCGGAACACTCCACACCCTGTGGCCAAGCATGAGCAAAGGAAAGAGCCCATTAAAAAGACCAAGCATCTGCGACTGTCACAGCCTTCTGAAGCTGCTCAGTATAAGTCAACCAAAAGAGAAGCACACACATCCGATTCTTCCAGCCATGCTCCCCAGGCTGAAGAACAAGCGCAGATTGACACAGAAATGGACTCTGCTCCTGGTGGCTATCAGTATGGTCAAGGATCTGATGTTACATCCCGAAGTTTTCCAGGTACTCAAAAGCGGCATGTCTCCCCAACCAGGCTCCAAACTGCTGTATAAATCAAACCTTTCTTGGGGTTGGAGCTGTTGCTCAGCAGTTGGAGCACTTGCCTGGCATGCGCAAGGACCTGGGTTCAAACCCCAGCACCGCATACACAACTAAGTGTCAGAGAAACAAAAAAAAAGATGAAAAATATAAATCAAATTGATACTTTCTTTCTCTCTCTTCAAAAGTAAATAAATGAAGCCTTTCTTAATACACCCTAATTTTAGTTATCTCATAGGCAGTCAGCTGGTTCAAACCAAGTGATTTTTTAAGTCATATTTTATAATGAAATTGATTTCATAAAACATGAATTTAAAATGTTTAACTCAAAATAATATTGGATATATTTAATGACAGTCAAAATAATAGAAAACTGAGGGTCAGAACATGATTTTCCACACCTACATCTGTGGATGTTTGGATTTCTATTAAATGTTTAAGTCTTTTTCTAAATGGTTCAACCTCTAGGATATATATTTTCACTTTTCATAGTTTTTTCCTGGTGTTTTCACTCAGGAGGAGTAGTTATCAACATATATATAAATAATCGTTTGTGTTGTGTGGTGCTGTGGAGGGCCTTGTACTTAATAGTAAAGGCTGTACCACTATGTGATACCCCCAGCCCCATAATACTTTATAAAACATTGTAACACAACTCATAAAAATTTTACTATAATCCTTCAGTGTACTAGTGTGCAGCAACAGGACAGCTCTCTTGCCAGGTGTGATGGCACACACCTGTAATCCCAGCAACTCAGGAGGTTGAGGCAGGAGGATTGCAATTTCTTTCTTTCTTTTTTTTTTTGAGGATCACAGTTTCAAGGCAGAGTCCCAGCAACTTGGTGAGACCTTGTCTCAAAAAATAAAATAAAAATGGCTGGGGATGTGGCTCAGTGTTTAAGCACCTCTGGTTTTAGTCCCTGTACCTCCCCCACCACCACCAAAAAAAGAAATTTTTACATTTAAAAATATAATAACTGTAAAATGAAAACAGGTGTGGCGGTCTAAATTTACCCAGACTTTGTAAATATATTAAATACTAAAGTTGTAGTTTTATACCTAGGAATACATTGACATTCATGGTCTTAATAAAATTTCTTTAACCTTCCTAAGATTGAATTTACTAACTCCTTTTGAATTCTTTTTTTTTTTTTTAAGAGAGAGGGACAGTGAGAGAGAGAGAGAGAAAGAGAGAATTGGTTTTATTTAGTTTTTCCTGTGGCTTTCGTTGCTCTGACACTGCATTGTGTACGTGGTGATGGGGTTTGAACCTGCAACCCAGGCATGCCAGCATGCCAGGCGGGTGGGCAACTGTCATAACCACTGAGCCACTGTCCCAGCCCCTCCTTTTGGATTTTTTCTTTTTTTAGAGGGAGAGAGAGTCAATTTTTTATTTAGTTTTTCATGAGGCTTTCATTGCTCCGACACTTTCTTTGTGTATGTGGTGCTGGGGTTTGAACCTGGGTCCTTGCGCATGCCCGGCAAGCGCCGTAACCACTGAGCCAGCGCTCCAGCCCCTCCTTTTGGATTCTTTATGTTAATAGAATTATTATTAATCAAACTGTCTCGTGACAGATGACCTGCCTAGGATGCGATTCAAGTGCCCATACTGCACACATGTGGTGAAGCGGAAAGCAGACCTCAAGAGACACCTGCGCTGTCACACGGGAGAAAGGCCCTATCCGTGTCAAGCTTGTGGAAAAAGGTTTAGCAGGCTGGACCACCTAAGTAGCCATTTCCGAACGGTATGTATATGACTTCCATCATTTTACTTCTTGCATTTATCTGCTTTAGGCTAATCCAATTTAGGGAGGCAAGTCTTTTCACATAACTCTACCATATTAAAAATTCTTTGAAGTTATGCACAAAATACAAAATTTCATAGATGTATATATTGATTTTTAGTCTCCTTTGAGACCTCAGAGTAGAGTTCTTTTGATGATAGTTGTATATTTCCATTTGAATTCACATCAAATATGTTTTCATGTATTAATCTGTTCAGAGACAAAAATAATGCAAGCTGTGTATGTGTTTTAAGTGTCTAGGTCAGACCCGCCACGTCAGCTGTTCAGCATCTATCAGGGACTCCTGAACCCTCATCTGGTGGGATCTCAGTCTAGTTGCTGCTGTCCAGCTCTCTCTGCTGCATCCCCTTTCTAGTCTCTCCAGCCTCTGTCCAGTCTTCTCAAGGAGAGGAGCAAGATGGACAAATGGAGCCACTCCCAGTCGGGAACTGACTGTTAGCAGTCAAAAATATTTAGAGAATTTGCTGTGAAATGCCCTGGTGGTTTCATCAGATAGTGACATTGGAACTGTTCTGCCATTCATTTTGGTGACACAGTTTTTTCCAAAAATCTGTGTTCTGTCACCTAAATTTCTGTTCCATGGGGGTGGAGTGGTGGCTCAGCGATTTCGGCGCTTGCCTGGCAGGCACGAGGACCCGGGTTCAAACCCCAACACCACATACGCAACTAAGTTTTGGAGCAACTAAGGCCATGTGAAAAACTAAAGTTGTTTCTCTCTGTCTTTCTTCACGTCCCTGTCTCTTAAAAAAAAAAAAAATTGCTGTTCCATTTGCAAGAGTTCTTTTTAATTTTAAAGGACAATGGGTCACTTTAAGTGACTTCTTTATAATTATTTATTCAACAATATATTGTTGAATAGCACTTTTTTTTCCAGGGGCCTTGCGTGTGCTAGGCAAGCACTCTGCCACTGAGCTAAATCCCCAACCCCTGAATAGCACTTTTCTAAGTGCTAGGTATACACAGTGAGAAAAACAGGCAAGATCTCTGCCTTCGTTAACTTCATATAGCTAGAGTTTTAAAAACTGGAAAGCCAAATGTGGTGGCTCACGCCTGTAATCCCAGTGACTCAGGCTGCTGAGGCAGGAGGATGGCAAGTTCAAGACCAACCTCAACTGTAAGCAACTTAGCAAGACCCTTTTTCAAAATAAAAAATTAAAAGGACTGGGGCTGTGACTCAGTGATTAAGCACCCCTGGGTTCAATCCCTGGTACCAAGAGAAAAAAAGAAAGATAAACTAAACTAAAAACCACCTTTTATCATTACAAAAGCAGTGAGGATGAATTATAAAAAGTAAGAAAATAGCCGGGTGCGGTGGTGCAACCCTGTAATACCAGCAACTGGGAGGCTGAGGTAGGAGGATCACCAGTTCAAAGCCAGCTCCAGCAACTTAGTGAGGCCCTAAGCAATTTAGCAAGACCCTGTCTCAAAATATAATATAAAAAGAGCTGGGGTTGTAGCTCAGTGATAGAGTGTCCCTTGGTTCAATTCCCAGAACCAAAATAAATAAGAAAATAGAAGTAAAAACAAGAAACTAAAAGTAGCATATTTTTACCACTCTGGTGTTACTATTTCTAATAATTCTAGTATATATTCCTTCAAATTTTCTTCTATGGACGTCACTTTTTAAACCAAAACGAATCATATTGCACATGTTGTTTTGTGACCTATGTTCTTTAGTGAATAATCTCAACAAAATTTTATCTAACTCACCCCCAGTCCAATTTCAAATTTCCTTCCCAAATGCCTCTTATGGGTTGTTTACCCAAGCCAGTCTAATCTAGGACATGTATCTTCTCACTCCTAAGTCCTTTAAGTATATTTTTCTTTTACTTTATTTATTTGTCGTGCTGGGGCTCAAACCCAGGACCTTGTGCGTCCTAAGCATGTGCTTTATCACTGACGACGCATCCAGCTCCACCTCAAGTATGTTTTTCATCTAGCATTACCTGCCCCCCCACACCCCTTCACTTCTCCTGACATTGATTTGGAAGACACTGAAGCGAATGGTTTTTCAAAGTATCCTACCTCAGGTTTTTCTGCTTGCTTCCGTATGGTGTCATTTAGCTTGTTCCATTATTCTCCCTGCATTTTCTATAAACTAGAAGTTTTATCCAAAGCCTTAATGGATTCAGGTTAAACACTTTCAACTAAAACACATCAAGGGCATGCATGTTACATATTGTGTTGTATTAGGAGAAATGTCTGGTGGACACATCATTTGTGATGTTAAGATCGATCGCGCTCTCTCGGCTAGGCATAGTGGTACACACCTGTAATCCCAGGGACTCTGGAAGCTGAGGCAGGAGGATCACAAGTTCAAAGCCAGCCTCAGCAACTTAGCGAGGCTGTAAGCAACTTGGCAAGACTGTCTCAAAATAAAAAAATAAAACGGGCTGGGGATGTGGCTCAGTGGTTAAACACCCAGGGTTCGATCCTTGGTACAAAAAAAAAAAATTTAATCCCTGAGTAATGATACTGTGGTGCCACCATTGCACACTTCAAGAATGTTCCCTGTGAAGAAAAGGGAATTCTGATGAAAGTATTTTGGCATCGTATAGTTACCCATTTCCGCATCAACCATTCCTTCAATGGTATTAGCAGCAATTGATAATCTGTCAGAATTCGTAATTTTACTTAGAGTTGTGGAAGGATACAATGACTATCATTCCTTCTACAGCATTAGCTGAAATTCTGTGAAACAAAGGTTTCCTTTGTCACCTGGGACTGTCTGGTTACCTCAAAATACAATTCCTACAGGAGAAGGAGGATGTTTCTTTCTCTAATTAGCAGTTTTCAAAGTAAAGAGTTAATTAATAGCAGCCTCAGTGGCATTACCTGAGTTTTCTGAGGCTTTGGTGTTTTTGACATCGTGGAGTATTAGGAATTATTAGTTCATTGTGTTCAAACCCACCATTTTTTTGTTTTTGATCCATTGCACAGTTCTGTCCAGAACAGTCTCTACCTAAGTCGCTCTTGTGACCTTTTGTTACAACCTATTGCATTTGAAAGTGTCCTAGTTCTCTGGCCCCAAAAGAGGCCTAGACTCACCTTATATTTTCCCTACCACAAAAGTGGAATCAGCCACTTCTCAAAGGGGCCTTGTTCCTTTCAGAGGGAATGAAATTAGAGACCAGAGTTTGCTATGGAGGTGTCATGTTTGCCGGTGCTGGGGATAGAACCCACGGTTTTTCCCATTCGAGGCAAGCACCGCCCCACTGGACTACATCCCCACCTGTCATTTGCTTGTCATGGCTGGGTGTGGTAGAATCCCAGTGATTCAGGAGGCTGAGGCAGGAGGATCACAAGTTCAAAACCAGCCTCAACAACTTAGCAAGGCCCTAAGCAACTTAGTGAGACCCAGTCTCAAAATAAAAAATGAAATGGGCTGGGGATGTGGCTCAGCGGTTAAGGGCCCCTGGGTCAATTCCTGGTATAAAAGAAAAGAAAAAAAAAAACAAAACTATTTCAGTGGACAGCTAGAATATATACATATATATATTTTTTAATTATATGTTCATGTTGATATTTTCAATTTTCACATTGTAGTATTTCACTTAGTTTCTTTGACTTCATAATTGGAATTCATGAATCCTTGTCAATACTTTGTTAACAAAAACAACACCACATGTGATACCCATAATATTATTCTCTTAGGAGAAATAAGGTTTCTTTCCAGTTGTATGCTTCTAATATTTACTGTTTAATGTCAGCAGTTAAGCAGAAGATAATAACTGCACTGAATGGTTCCATACATTTTCTGAGGTACTTTACCAACTAAATTAGTTTTCTTATACTTTTTTACTGTGTTCAGTGACCTACTTCCATACTATTCTGACTTTATCTAAGTGAATATTCCAAAAGCATTAATCCAGAATTATTCAATTAATTCTCATAATTTTTAGAGTAGAACCCATAATCTACTACTTTTAACAGCTGTTGAACAAAGTTGTTTATTACTAACAATATATAATCATTCACCAGTTACAACTTTTTAACCAAAGCATTTCACACCTATTAACTCATTTGGTCTTCACATCAACCTTGTGAGTAGCGTCCCCATTAGTATTAAGGAAGCAGGCCAGAATAACAGGCCAGTGTCCAAAAGAGCCAGCGTACAGGTTGTTGTGACAGCGCCCATTTGGACTAGTCAGGTTTCCCATTGCCTGGGGGATGCCCTTCTCGTGTGGTTAAATATTTTCACTGTCACCTCGAAAGCAGGATGACAATGTTTAAAATTATTTTTTCCGAGGTTCAGGGTTAGTAATTGACAAAGAGAGGAAATTACAAGATGAGAACTAGAACACAAGCCTTCCAATTCCTCGTGTGGTCCTCTTTCAACCAGATCTTTTATTAATAAAAACAGCCAATAAGGACTGGAGCAGTGGCTCAGCAGTTACAGTGCTTGCCTGGCATGCGCAGATACACGAGTTCAAACCCCAGCCTGGCATGCGCAGATACACGAGTTCAAACCCCAGCCTGGCATGCGCAGATACACGAGTTCAAACCCCAGCCTGGCATGCGCAGATACACGAGTTCAAACCCCAGCACCACACACACACGAGGTGCTGGAGCAGTGAAGGCCACATGAAAAGCTAAATAGAAATTGATTCTCTCTTTCTCTGTCACTGTCCCTCTTTCTTAAAAAAAAAAAAGAAAAGAAAAGCCAATAAGCCTTCTGTCCAAAAATGTTGATTATTCTATATTTGGGGCAAAGTTTTTCTTCCTATGGTGAAATAATAAAGAATTATTACTCACATGAACAAAAGAGGGTTTTTTCTGCCTGGTTTAAAGTATGGAAGGTCCTGCCAGGTGCTTTGGTGCACACCTGTAATCCCAGCTACTTGGCAGGCTGAGGCAAGAGGATCACAATGTTTGAGGCCAGCCTGGAAAACTTAGGCCCTAAGCAACTTAGTGAGAACCTGTCTCAAAATAAAATATAAAAAGGGCTGGGGATGGGCTCAGTGGTGGAACACTCCTGGGTTCCATCCCTTGTACCAGAAAAAAATAAAATATGGAAAGTCCTTAGAACAGTACATGGCACAGAGTCAGTGTTTGCAATTATTATTACCCTGGGACGGTGCCCCTTTTTACCTCAGGTATCAAAATATTGTTGGGTTAAGGTTTATATGAAATTATTCAGTATGTAACATTAATAATAAAACCACTATTGCCATTTTTTAGAGAAAATGACATTTACTATTTTGGTGCATCAATTTATCCCACAAACCAATAATCTTTTCTAGTAATTAGATGTTAATTTGAGTTTAATGCATAACTTTGAACATCTTAAGTTTATGAACTGATACCTAAAATATCAAACTGAGCTGCTTTTAAAAAAAAATCATTCTTTTCACTATTTAAATCTCTACACAGATTCACCAGGCATGCAAACTAATCTGCAGAAAGTGCAAACGCCATGTGACTGACCTAACAGGGCAAGTGGTACAGGAAGGAACCAGGCGCTACAGACTGTGTAATGAGTGTCTTGCTGAAGTTGGCATAGACAGCCTCCCCATTGATTTGGAAGCTGAGCAACATCTTATGTCCCCATCAGATGGAGATAAGAGTTCCCGATGGCACTTGAGCGAAGATGAGAATAGATCCTATGTGGAGATTGTAGAGGATGGGTCTGCTGATCTGGTCATACAACAGGTTGACGATAGTGAAGAAGAAGAAGAAAAAGAAATAAAGCCCAACATTAGGTAGCTGGAATAGGAACCAACAGAGCTGGCATGTCTGCAATTTGCATTCACTTCCTGTATCTCTCCTTTCCATGGTCAGAATCTGGTTAACAAATTTATCATACTGACTTAAAAGAAATGACCTGAAATAACTTGCATGCTTTCTGAACAGGCCAATGTTTCCATTCTGAACTTTGTTGCCCTAAAATATGTTGCTGCACTGGAAAGAAAGATCTAGCTTGAGCTGGCATGATGGATGAACAGTTACCCTCTTTATTACTGATATCTTCTTTCTTTTAATATTGGAAGATCTACTTGGTGAACATGCTTCAAAGAAAATATTTTAAATAAATTTATCACAGCCAAACTTTATACAAGACAATTTTAAGGTGTTTCAAAGATACATACACTACCAATATTAAATTTCACGGGGAAAAGGGTAAGAACATGTTTAAGGCAACCCACCTGCCTGAACTAATAAGTATTTCTACTAATTTCAGATCCAAAACAACCTATGATTTTTCTGGCCTCCTAAATGATTAGGATTAATGGCTGAAGACTAATAGGAAATGCTTGCATTTGTTCATATTTGAAAGTTTTGTCATTAAAATGACTCTTACGTAGTAGGTATTATTTAAAAGAAAAAACCACAGTAGAGACTGACCAAAGATTAGATACAGACATCATTATTTTTTTAAAAGCAGGAAACATACTGCCTAAAAGTCAAGGTAATTTGTAGAGAAGATCTGTCAATATAATTTTCTTCCTAACAGAAAAAAGAAAAAAAGAAACTAGGAGTTTTTCACCAATTCCTAAGAATAATTTCTAACACTTATCTAGTGCTGTATTGCTTATAAAGTGCTCTATCACATATTTTCTCACCTAATTAATAAGGGAGATATTATCTCTGAGAAAATTAAGGTCAGAAAGTTTAAATGGTACAACCAATGATTGGACAGACTATGGTCCTAAATAATCCTCTTTGATCCGTGGCTCCCTGTATATCTCCTAAAATGACAAAGAATTGAAATCAAATTTCACCAGCCATCAGTAATCATAAAAATAAGCCATTCCGAATTAGCAAATATAGGGCTGGGGCTATAGCTCAGTGGTGGAGTGCTTGTGAGCACACATGAAGCCATGGTTCAGTCCCCAGCACGCACACACACCATACAAAGAATTAGAAAGTATGAGAGAAGCCAGGTTCAGCAGCGCATGCCTATAATCCCAGCAGCTTGGGAAACTGAGGCAGGAGGAGCGCCAATTCAAAACCAGCCTCAGCAACATAACAAGGCCCTAAGCAATTTAGCAAGACCCTGTCTCAAAATAAAATATAAAAAATGTCTGGGGATGTTGCTCGGTGGTAAAGCACCCCTGGATTCAATCCCCAGTACCCAGTACCAAAAAAAAAAAAAAATATGAGAGAAGAATTTAGTCAACAACATATATCGTTAACCAGAGTTCTTCAAATAGTGCTAAGTAGTGTCCCTAAAATACCTACTGACATATTTTTGTCATTATTTATATGTAAATTTAAAATATAAAACTATTTGAACAAATTATTCTCTTAAATGATTTAGCATTTTTACTTATCCTGTTTATATTTTTCAAAATAAACTTTTCTCCTAAGATACAGAGTTTAAACCTTGCCCTTGTATGAATTATGAAACACTCTAAAATCAGTGAAATTGGAAAAGCATTATTTTAGTTATAAAGATAAAATCTAAATATCAGAAAAACTGAACTTCCTAAACTTCTCTGCGCTGGGCACAGTGGCACACACCTGTAATCCCAATGACTTTGGAGGCTAAGGCAGGAGGATTGCAAATGCAAGGCCAGCCTGGGCAACTTTGGGAGACCTTGTCACAAAATAAAAAATTGAAAGAATGTGGCTCAGTAGAGCACCCCTAGGTTCAATCCCCAATACCCCCCCCCACACACACACACACAAAGAAAGGTCTCTGCAAGTTATCACAATGAAGCTTGATATAATTTAATGGTGATATATAGTGATGCTCCATGTATTAAACTGTACTTTCAAATGCCATGACATACCTCAATATGATAGGTTTATATTATTTCCTCTTATTCTTTAATTAATGATTGTCCTTGATACCAATTTGTGGGCAACGATACTTAATATCTTTTTAAAAATTTTATGAATAGATGAATAACTGCTTTGCTTGATGACATGTCATTCTGAGTCTTGTCCAAGATTGCCCTGACAAACTTCCAGTGGGTTCAGGACTGGCTGGTGTGCATTGAGTTCATTGGCTTTCCCAACTTGATGATTCCTAGATGAGGATTCTTAACATTTAAGTAGTAGCTAATGAGGGGGGCACTGCCCACCATTCTCTAGTCTCACCAGAGTGACACTAACACCTTTCAAAATTATAACCTGATGTTTAGTGTTGAGGCCAATAGGAAAAATGACTGATTTGAGCTTTATTCATAGAAATGAAGTAGTGCTTGCATGTGTACACCCTAACGCACTTTAGTCTGTGACCTAAATGTTCTTTTATGCTATTATCTTCTGCATGCAGACTTTACGCACATCAGCATGAACCTCAGCAACGTCCACTGAACACAGTTCTACCAGCACTTTAGTTGCCTTTTCAGAAATAATGCTTTCCCATAACAAGCACCCAACAGTCCCCACCAAACAGACTATGAGATCCACCAGACCGAACCCGTTCTGTCATTTCAGCAGCATAAAAGAAGAACATTTAAGACGTGTTTGCAAGTTGTAAATAATGACTCTAGTTATCATATATATCAAAGCCTTTAGAGAAAATTATTTTCTAGAGTGAAACTGTCTATTGATGATTTCTGAGAAAAATTGAATTTTTTGGCTTTTAAATGTGGGAAAATACTACATGGGGTATTATTTGTTTAAATAAGCTTTATTTATGCCAAGGATTTTTTCTTTCCTTTTTTTTTTTTTTTAACATCAAGAAAGTAATGGGAGTTGTTTAGACCAAAGTTTGCTTTTGCAGAAGTGCTGTTTGTTATCTTCTGGATGCTCTTCTAACTTTATTGTCCTCAAGATTATCTGGTTGATGGGATGAAGAATAAACCACTACTGTAGTCATGCCTAGTGTCTGAAGAAAAGAAGAAAAATGAACCGGCTCATCCGTTTAAGAAAAATTTTTAACCCAAGAAACTCTTGAAATGCATTGTTCCATAGAGAAGTTCAACATTTGAGGAGTAAGCTGTAAAGCTGAGCTGCTGTGGATAATGTCCTCCATACGCCTCTCCCCAGACGCTTCCGCAGAATTTGGGAGCACAAAATTGAAAATCACGGAGCTAGGTAACTTCTTGAGTTCTTGCTGAGCATCAGAATCTCGCTTCATTACTCCTTTTACTGACTGTGTTCATAAGCAGGTAACTAAGAAACGGTCTCTTAGTGAGCAGATCAATCACATCCTTAGCATTTGATATTCCTTGTGTGATCATGAGATCTTAAGACTTTTTAGGAACAAAAGTTTTAATATTTCTTGACATTATGTTTTTGAGTATTATAATCAAAACATAGTTTCTGCTTTCTATATGGCCAAGTTACTGTTTAATGGACGAAAAAGCTTTAGTGCTTTATTTATGAGCTCAAAACTCCATTCATGAATTATTTTGCTAAATCATGCTAAGATATATTGAAATTTCTACTCTCGTTAATTTTTTGAGTCCAAAAAAATAATAGCGTGGAAAAATCACGTAAAGCACTATGACATAAGATGTATGTAACTGAGAATGATGATAATAAATAGGTACAGGAGGACCAAACTCTAGATTATACATGGAAAATTCTTTATTTTTTAGTAGAGTGATCCGTATTACTATTTATCATTTATATGTAAGTTGTTGGATACTTTTTATTTTTCTTTACATTTCTATGAAGTTGGATAGTTATCCCACATGAAAGATAAAGAAATTGAGGCACAAAACAGTAAAGGAACCTATTTAAAATGGCCTGTAGATGGGGTTGGGGATTTAGCTCAGTGGCAGAGTGCTTGCCTAGCATGCGCAAGGCCCCGAGTTGAGTCCTCAGCCCTGAAGATAAATAAATAAATAAATAAATAAATAAATAAAATGGCCTGTAGATTAATGGCAAACATAGGAATTAGAATGATCAGATTTTCTGACTCCTAGAATAGCAGCTGAATTCACTGAGTTATACTGTGCATCACTCTAGCTTATAAGGTGATTTTATACAAGTTACACTCTGTTGTTTTAAAATTAATTGTTTAGTCATTGTGTATGGATAAATCCTATACGGAATAAATGTTACATAAAGAATGTGGCTTTAGTTATGAAAGTTGAAGTGGTAAAATTCAGGCTATCACGGAAATGGCAATATTTAGCCAGCTGTTGTATATATTGTGCAGTATCATTAATATCTTGATACAGGAGTTTCTTAACTATTCATGCAAACAGAGCCACGAATAGACCAGAGAAATGAAATCCACAGATGCCGTATAAGCTTCACTTTTTAACGTCAGCTTCCTCCCCGCAGAACTGCATCAGTGCCACCAAGTCAAATATCTAAGTATAAAGCCTGCAGGCAAGAGAAGCAAAGGGACTCTTTTTTTTTTTTTTTTAAGAGAGACAGAATCAATTTTTATTGAGTTTTACACATGGCCCTCGTTGCTCTGACACTTAGTTGTGTACATGGGTGCTGGGGTTTGAACCCATGTACTTGAGCATGCCGGGCAAGTGCTGTAACTCCCAAGACACTGCTCCAGCCCCACAAAGGGACTCTTAAAGGCATATTGTTTTTAAATTACTTAAATAGCATGATAAAACTTTTCCCCATTCCTTTGTAGTTTTTTCACATCAGCAAAAGCTGATGATGTGGTATGCTTCATTATTTTTAAAATTTTAACTAATTTTGTTTTTCATATTTGGGATTGAACCCAGCTTTGCCACTGAGCTGTATCCCCAGCTCCTTTTAAATAACTTTTTGTGTTTTGAGACAGGGTCTTGCCAAATTGCTCAGTCTGGTCTTGAGCTCACAATTCTGCCTCAGCCTCCTGAATGGCAAGGATTACAGGTATGCACCACCCTGCCCCACTCATCATTTTTATTTATTTTTTAATTTTTAAAAAGATTTTTGGTAACAGGGATTGAACCTAGGGGTGCTTTACCATTGGCTACATTCCCAGCCTTTTTTGTTTTTTATTTTGAGACAGGGTCTTCTTTAGGGCCTCATTAAGTTGCTGAGGCTGGCCTCGAAGTTGCCATCCTTCTGCTTCAGCCCCCCAAGGTGCTGGGATCACAGGTATGCACCACTGCACCTGGCCTGCTCATTATTTTTATACAGGAAACCAAAGAGTAGGGAAATGCCAGTTGCCTCTTTACCTTTGGGCTTGATTGGATCTTTCCCCCCCCCCCTTTTTTTTTTTTTTAAAGAGAGAGGGACAGTGAGAGAGACAGAGAAAGAGAGAAACAACTTTATTGAGTTTTTCACATGGCCTTAGTTGCTCCAACACTTAGTTGTGTACGTGGTGCTGGGGTTTGAACCCGGGTCCTCGTGCTTGCCAGGCAAGCGCCAAAACCGCTGAGCCACCGCTCCAGCCCCTTTTTCCCCCTTTTTAAAATAAAGAGAGACAGGGACAGTGAGAGAGAATCAATTTTATTTAGTTTTTCATTTGGCCCTCACTGCTTTGACACCTCCTTGTGTGCTGGGGTTTGACCCCACATCCCGAAACTGCTGAGCCACCGCTCCAGCCCTTGAGTAGATCTTTTGCAGGCTTGATTATATTGATAGCTTAGAAAGTGCAACTAAGATTTTCATATATTTTCGTCAGCTCCCGTCTTTCAATTTCCTAGGTAAACATTCCATTATATAGTTGAGGGGTTTTGTTTGCTTTTCTTTTCTTTTTTTTTCCAGGCTGAGGACCAAACTCAGGGCCTTGCGTGTGCTAGGCAAGCGCTCTGCCACTGAGCTAAATCCCCAACCCCTGCTTTTATTTTGATACTGGAAATTGAACCAAGAAACACTTTACCACTGAACCCCCCCTTTTAAATTTTTTTTTTTTTATTTTGAGGCAGGGTCTCCCTAAGTTGGCTAGACTGGCCTTGGACTTTCGATCCTCCAGCCTTAGTCTCGCACATTATATAGTTTCTTTATTCCACTGGGAATACCTTTTTTCTTTTTCTTTCACCTGCCTCCCCTGGTGCAGGGACTCCGACTCAGGGCACTGCACATATGAGGCAAAGCGCTCTACCAATGAGCTACATGCCTAGCCCAGGGAAAATCTTTTAATTCCTTATTGATATTATATACAGCTACTTAATTCCTTTGTTAAGGAATAACTTTTTTTTTTTTTTTGCAGGGCTGAGAACCGAACTTGGGGCCTTGCACATGCTACGCAAGCACTCTGCCACTGAGCTAAATTCCCAACCCCAAGGAATAACTTATTTTTATTCAGCCTGTAAGGGGGGAAAAAAACAGGAACAGTATTTGTGCTCATACCAAGGGTTCTCAACCTTGGCTACCAATTAAAGTCCCTTGTGGAGTTTTTAAAAATACAGCTGCCAAGCTGGAGGTGTAGCTCAGGGATAGGGTTGCTTGCCTATCACGTGTAGGGCCCTGACTTTGGAAGGAAAATACAGAAATTCAGGCAAATCAGAATCTCCAGCAGGTTGAGCATCGGTATCAGTGTTTTTTCCAAAGTATCCCTGTGTTTCTTACATGCAAAATAGGTCCCTAGTGAAGATTTTCCTCCGTTTTTCCCACAAAAATGCTGAGAAGGGGCAAGGACCAACTGGTCTTCCTGTCCACTGCATCTCAACTCTATCAAAAAATTTTGAAATACAGATGTGTTAGGCATAGTGGCCCACACCTGTTATCCCAGTGGCTTGGGAGATGAGGCAGGAGGACAGCAAGTGTAAATCCAGCTTCAGCAACTTAAGAGAGGCTGTAAGCAACTTAGTAAGACTCTGTCTCAAAATACAGAATAACAAAGGGCTGGTTCAGTGGTTAAGTGCCCCTGGGTTCAATCCCTGGTACCAAAAAACAAATAAATTAATAAAATAAAATATAAATGCATGGGCCTGGCTCAGTGGCACATGCCTATAATCCCAGAGATTGGGGAGGGTAAGGTAGGACATACTCAAATTCAAGGCCAGCCTCAGCAAGTTAGACCCTCAGCAACTTAGTGAGACCCTGTCATAAAATTTAAAAAAACAAAAACCAAACAAACAAAAAATCCCCAAAGTTCTGTGCTAAACTGGTAAAGTACCCCTGGGTTCAATACATAAAATTCAAATGTGTGGGCTGGGAGTATAATTTAGTGATACCGTGCTTACCTGGCATGCTTGAGGTTCTGGGCCTGTCCCCAGTACTGAAAAAGAAAATAATAATACATCCATATGTCTAGTCCAGGAAAATATTATTTTTGTGACATTTTAAGCCACTGTGTATGTTCTCTTATCTGAGTTATTACAATGGAAAAATAATCAACACTGTAGTAGGTATCTTAAAATAGCCCATTTTTACTTTGAACACATTTGCATTTTATTTGGTTATGATTATCACACTCTGGGAATTCACATAGTACTGTACTTTGAGCTATACCATGAAGACATGGCTGAAACACTGTATCCTTCAATTTGCTTTAGTTTTCTTTTAAAAGAAAGGAACCAGACAACGTTCTTCAAGCACTAAAGCTCAATTGCTACCCATTCTTGGTAACGGTAGAGCACAGGGCACTATACTACTGAGTATATCCCCAGTCCTTTTATATTTTCAGACAGGGTCTTGCTAAGTTGCTTAAGCTTCGCTAGAACTTGCCATCCTCCTGCTTTGGCCTCTTGAGTCGCTAGGATTCCAGGCCTTCGACCCCATGCTGACTTCACCTGTTTTAAACGGGAGATGACTGGGATCTATGTCATTGGTGGCTGATAAACATGGGCTTTTTATTAGATGCACCTGAGAAAACTTTCTATACCTCCACCCCACTAAAAAAATAATCAAGCTTTACGGGTATCTGGTAGGCCCCAGACCTCTCGGGGGTCTAGCTGCTGACTTGCCTGAATTTCCAGGAAAGGTGGTTGTAGGGAGAAACAGGACTGAAAAAGAAAAGAAAGGGCCCTATTTTTTCTGCTGTTCACTAAGGGAATCTTCAGTGGAAATAAGACACTGAGCTTGCTGGTCACTACTGGTTAGGGAGGGGGACACGTAATAATATAACATTGGCTGGTCTGGTGCCAAGCTTCATGTGCGTGTTTTCCACTGCCTGTGCTCTTTATGGGTCTTTTCCCTCTGCTTAAAGAAAAAAGTTGGTCACTCCAATACCCAATGAAAAGGCACAGTGTCTACACTTAATTTAAGCATTTTTGAATTATACAATAAAGTACCATTTTGTCTTTGGAAGAAATTATTTTTTTGTGGAGCACTCAGGGAATATACTTGTCATGTGTGGTCTGCAAATGTAACCTTAAAAGTGGGAATGAGGGGGCTGGAGTGGTTGGAACACACCTGGCATGCACAGGGACCCAGGTTCAAACCCCAGCACCACATACACGACTAAGTGTAGGGGGAAAAACAGATGAAAAAATAGATTCTCTTTAAAAAAAAGTAAAAGGACTAGGGATATGAAGAGTGGATTCAATTCCCAGTATCAGAGAGAGACAGCCTTATAGTGTTGAAGATAAGAAAGGAAGTTACATGAAGCAACCAAAAACAGGCTGTGGCTCCTATCTTTAAGTGGAACACAGACATGAAGGTGAGGCATGCGCACTGAGTTTTGGAACCCTTACCACGTTTGGCAGAGGAATGAAATGGAGTCCTGGAGGAACTCTGATATTCCTGCTGGGTCACTAAGTGATGTAAGGCAGAAAGTACCAAATATTTCCATTTATTCTTTCCACAAATACCCTGCCATCTACCATTTGCAGCTGCCTCAAAGCACCCAGATCCCTGCATGGAATTCAGATAATTAGGGCATGGTCTATGTTATGTTTATTAATTTCGTTTTTATATTTTATATAAAAGTGAATATAGGGGTTGGAGCTGTGACTCAGTGGTAGAGTGCTTACCTGGCATATGCGAAGACCCGGGTTCAAACCCTAGCACCACATACACAACTAAGTGTTGTAAAAACAAAAAACAGATAAAAAATAAATGCCTCTTTAAAAAAAAAAAAAGAAAGAAAGAAAAGAAAGTGAGGGGCTGGAGTGGTGGCTCAGTGGTTGCCGTGCTTGCCAGGCACACGCGAGGTCACAGGTTCGAATCCAAGCACCGCATACACAATGGAATATCAGAGCATTAAAGGATTCAAGGCCACATGAAGAACTGAATGAGAAGTTGTTTCTCTCTCACTATCCCTCTATCCATAAAGTCTAAAGTGTGGTCATAATGTTGGGCCTTCTGGGAAACTGAGGCAGCATGAAGAACATCCCCCTTCAAACTCTGATTCTTGCAATCAAGATTTCAGGCATGTCATTTAGATTAACAGGCAGGAGTTTGTCGAACAGAAAGGAAAAGGGAAAAGTTACACTTTCGAGGGAGAGAGTGGGTTCTCAGATGGGAGAGGAACAACGTGCTTTTTCTCCATTCCAGCTTTATTGGGGATCCCAGAGAACTTTCCAGAGAGTACTGCCCAGGTTCACCTCTTCTTCTTTTTCTTTTTTTTTTTTTTTTAAGAGAGGGACAGTGAGAGAGAAATAATCAGTTTTATTTAGTTTTTCATGTGGCTTTTGTTGCTCCAACACTCCATTGCATATATGGTGCTGGGGTTCGAACCCACGTCCTCATGCATGCCAGCAAGTGCTGTAACTGCTGAGCCACTGCTCCAGTACCCACTTCTTGACTTTTGACAGATGGCAGGGTAACATCAGACTTTCAAGTCCTCACTGCCATGACAACTGTAGGTCACTTTTGCCTGTGCTAACCGGTTCTAATTGGATTGTTACCATAAATTCTTATATTGTTATAGTTAGGAGGAATTATCCTTAGCTCCCTGAGTTTCAGTATATGAGCTGTGAAAAGGGTCACACCTCTCCCTCTTCAGAATAACTTGGGTTCCTTTTATGAGCATTATTTTGGGCTTATATTTCTCTTGCAGGTTAATAGGTAGTTTGCTGAGAAATGTGACATATTCTGACCACTTAAGCCAGGCAGGGCTGCAGGTAAATTGCTTCTTAGAAGAGCATGCATACAGGGGTAAGCACAGACAAACCATTTTACAGAATTATTTCTTTATTCTCCTGTTCCCACCATTCACCTTTGTCTGTCCCCTATCAAAAGTATTTAATTTGGGGGCTGGAGCAGTAGCTCAGTGGTTGGAGTGTTTGCCTGGCATGCATAAGGACCCGGGATCGAACCCCAGCACCACAAACAGGACAGAGTGCCAGAACAAAAACCAGATGAAAAAGTAAATAAAACTGATTTTCTCTTAAAAAAAAAATTGGAACTGAGAGAACCAGTAAACCAACAGTCAAGCAAGTCTTGAGTCCAAATGGCTTAAAAAAGATGTTTCCAACTGCACTGAAAGAGGGTTGAGGCTCCAGCTCAGTGGTAGAGCACTAGCCAAGCATGCATGAGATACTGGGTCCCATCCCAGAACCTCCAGGAGAAAAAAAAAATGGCAATGTAAGAAATAATCTGGGGCCAGGCATGGTGGCACACGCCTGCAATCCTAGCAACTGGGAGGCTAAGGCAAGAGTTTTGTAAGTTCAAAGCCATCCTCAGCAACTTAGCGAAGCACTAAGCAATTTAGCAAGATAGTGTCTCAGAATAAAATACAAAAAGGGTTGGGGATGTGGTTCAGTGGTTAAGTGCCCCTGGGTTCAAACCTCACACACACACACACACACACACACACACACACACACACACACAAAAGAATCAATCTGGGGCTGGCAAGGTGCTACACGTCTGTAATTCCAGCAATTTGGGAGGCTGAAGGCAAAAGGATCACAAGTTTGGATTGGTTTGAGAAACTTAGGGAGATCCTGTCTCAAAATAAAAAGGGCTGGGGATGAAGTTCAGTGGTAGAGCACCCTTTGGTTCCATTCCCAGTACAACATACACACACACAAACAAGAATCTGGGAAATAGAAAAATCCAGAGAAACAAAGTACATTAGTGGTTGCACAGGGCTGGGATAAATGTGGAGGAAAACCGCTAATGGATAGTGTTTTCTTCTGGGGATGAAAATGTTCTAACACTTATCGTGAATGTTGCGTAATGTGAATACAGTCCTCTGCCCTTATCCTCGAGGGATACCGTCCAAGATTCCCAGTGGATGTCTGAAACCATAGGATAGTATCAAACCCTATACGTACCTTGTTTCTTCCTATACATACATACTTATGATGAACTTTAATTATAAATTAGGCACACTAGACATTAACAATAACAAAATAGAACAGTTTACTAAATTGTAATAAAAGTTATGTAAACGTCTCTCTCAAACATCTTCTTGTCCTCTACCCTTCTTTCTTGTGGTTACCTGAGTTGACACATTACTCACGTGATGATGAAGCAAGGCAAGTGATGCAGGCCTGGTGATGTGGTGTTAGGTATTTGTAAGGTCTCTCGAACACAGCACTGTGACACCACAGCACTCGATCTGACAACCAAGTCACCTACTCAGTAACTAAGGGCAGGTAAACACTTTGTAGTGTGGACACACCAAAGTGATGATTCATGTCCTCAGCCAGCTAGAGGAGGATGGCACGAGATTTCACTACTCAGAACAGCAAACAAATTAAAACATTATTTCTGGAATTTTCCATTTAATATTTTCAGACTGCAGTTAATCCAGGGTTACTGAAGCCAGAGGAAGTAAAACTGTAGATAAGAGGAAACTATACTAAAAACCACTTAATTAATTGTATTTTTTTCCTTTTTTGCAGTGCTAGGGAATCAAACTGGGGCCTTGCACACACTAGGCCAGTGCTCTAACACCAAGCCACATCCCCAGCTGTACTATACATTTTATTTTTTATTTTTTAAAGAGAGAGGGACAGTGAGAGAGACAGAGAAACAACTTTATTGAGTTTTTCACATGGCCTTAGTTGCTGGAGTGGTGGCTCAGCAGTTGGAGTGCTTGTTCAAACCCCAACATCACATACACAACTAAGTGTCAGAGAAACAAAGGCCAGACGAAAAAATAAATAAAACTGATTCTCTCTTACTCTTTAAAAAACAAAAACACAGATATAACTGCAATAAAAACTGTATTTCCATTTAACAAACTTTTTTTTTTTTTTTAAGAGAGAGGGACAGTGAGACAGAGAAAGAGAGGAACAACTTTATTTAGTTTTTCACATGGCCTTAGCTGCTCCAACACTCAGTTGTGTACGTGGTGCTGGGGTTTGAACCCGGGTCCTCGTGCTTGCCAGGAAGCGCTGAAACCGCTGAGCCACCGCTCCAGCCCCCAAACTTTTTTTTTAAGAGAGGGAGTGCTCCAGCCCATTTCTCCCTCCCCCATACTAGGGATTGAACCCAGGGTTGCTCTACTACTGAGCTACATCCCTAGCCTTTTATTTTTTAATTATTTTGGATTTTTTTTTTTAAAGAAAGAGGGACAGTGAGAGAGAATCAATTTTATTTAGTTTTTTATGTGACTTTCGTTGCTCCAACACTTAGATGTGTACATGGTGCTGGGGTTTAAACTCATGTACTAGTGCAAGCCAGGCATGCACCATAATTGCTGAGCCACTGCTCCAGCCCTATTTTGGATTTTTTATTTTGTACTAAGGATTGAACGCAGAAGCACCGAGCTACATCCCAGCCCTTTTCTAATTTTTGAGACAGGGTCTCACTAAATTGCTTAGGCTGGTCTTGAATTTGCAATTTTCCTAACTTAGCCTCCTGAGTCTCTGGGATTACAGGCATGTGCCATCATTCCTGGTTTCATTTCATTCTTACTGGATCTCACACATACTAAGCTAGTGTTCTTCCATGGACTGAGCTATTTGTTATTTTTGAGATCTCTCACTAAATTGCCCAGGCTGGCCTTGAACTTGCCATCCTCCTGGCTTAGCTTCCCAAGTAGCTAGGATTATAGGCACGTGCCACTGTGCCCATCTGACTTGTTTTTAATGAATTCTATTACACAGCATTGGTGAGAGAGATGGCTAACTCATAGTTTTTTCCTAGGCAAGCCTGTACTCCACCAGGTTTTTGGTTGGTTGGTTTGTTTAAAGAGAGGGATAGTGAGAAAAAAAGAATCGATTTTATTCAGTTTCAGTTCTTCACGTGCCTTTCGTTGCACAGACACTTCGTTGTGTACGTGGTGTTGGGGTTTGAAACATGTGTACGCACACATGCCAGGCAAGTGCCATAAGCCCTGAGCCACCGCTCCAGCCCCGCCCCCCGGGTTCTAACACAGTCCCTCTCCTGAGCTTTTCTTACTCTGGATTTGTTTTTCATTACCTTCATATTTCATTCATCATTGTCTCAATGAGACCCCAATCAGATGATGTCATGCAAGGGATCCACAGTAAAAAGGGCCCCATCTAACTTGGAAATCTGTCCTAAGAAAAGGTAAGGGGTCTTTTTAATGTTTCCCCACCCCAGCTTTGAGAGCTACAGTTCAAACTGACATAATGTGCCTGAATATGAACAAGGTCAAGAAGCAACACCCCAGTGATCCTCTTACACGTTCATCTGAAGAGCAGCTTTTCAAACCTCAGGCTTTCGGCCTCATCTTCATTAGCTCTAGAACCTTAGGAAACACAGGTAATCCCCTGCTCTTCTATGAAGTTCAGCACCCTATAATGATTTGGCAACCCCCAGTGGCAATCTATTGGTCTGAAAAAACACCATAGAAACTAAAGTTGCAAATGATCTACTTTAAAATTTTCATATAAAGGGCTGGAGCAGTGGCTCAGTGGTTGAAGTGGTTGCCTGGCATGCGTGCCAACCCTGGTTCAAACCCCAGCACCACGAACACAACAAAGTGTAGGAGCAACGAAAGCCAAATGAAGAAAACTAAATAAAATTTATTCTTTCTCTCTCTCACTGTCCCCCTCTATTTAAAAAAAAAAAAGTTCATACAAGAGCCAGGAATGATGGCATATGCCTATAGTCCCAGCATTTCTTTTTTTTTCTTTTCTTTCTTTATATTTCCAGCATTTCTGAAGACTGAGCCTGCAGGATCACAAATTTGAGGCCAACCTCACCAACTTAATGAGATCCTGTCTTAAAATAAAGAATAAAAAAGGGGGGCTGGAGTGGTGGCTTGGTGGTTATGGCGCTTGCCTGGCATGCGCAAGTACACGGGTACAAAACCCCAGCAACCGACATACACAACTAAGTGTCAGAGCAATGAAAGCTATGTGAAAAACTCAATAAAAATTCATTCTCTCTGTCTCTGTTTCTCTCTCACTGTCCTTCTTAAAAAAAAAAAAAGAATAAAAAAGGCTGAGGAGGGGCTGGAGCTCAGTGGTTAAAGTGCTTGCCTGGCATGTGCAAGGACACGCATTCAAACCCCAGCACCACATACACAACTAAAATATTAGAGAAATATTAGAAAAATTAGAGGAAATATTAGAAAATATTAGAGTCCAAATGGAAAAATAAATAAAAACCGATTCATTCTCTCTCCCTCTCTTAAAAAAAAGGGGGGCGGAGTTCCTGAGGACATAGCTTAGTAGTAGTAGGATGTCCCTGGTTTCAATCCCCAGTATCACAAAAAAAATTAGAAAAACAAATTAGAGAAGAGCTGGGAGTAGGGGCTGGAGCAGTGGCTCGGTGGTTACGGCGCTTGCCTGGCATGCGCAAGTACGCAGGTTCAAACCCCAGAACCATGTACACAATGAAGTGTCCAAGCAACAAAAGTCCATGAAAAACTAAATAAAATTGATTCTGTCTCTTTTTCTCTCTCTCCACTGTCCCTCTCTCTTAAAAAAAAAAAAAAAAAAGAGCTGGGGTATAGCTCAAAGTTAGAGGGCTTATCTAGCATTCTGGAGGTCTATGGTTTAATCCCTAGCACCATTCACACACAAAAAATTCAGATGATCATTTTTTTTTCTTTCCAGAGAGAGCCAAGGACCAAACTCAGGGCTTTGTGTGTGCTAGGCAAGTGCTCTGCCACTGAGCTAAATCTCCAATCCCCAAATAACTTTAAAATTGTTTCCCTAGCCTCCTGTCTCTTAAGTACTTTTTATAGCAAATTGCTGGGCAAGGTGACACATACCTGTACTCCCAGTGACTTGGAAGGCTGAAGCAGTTCAAATCCAACCTCAGCAAATTAGGGAGGCCCTAAGCAACTTAGGGAGACCCTATATCGAAGTAAAAAAATAAAAGGTGCTGGGGATGTGGCTCAGTGTTTAAGTGTCCCTGGGTTCAATTTCCAGTACCAAAACAAACAAGCAAACAAACAAAACAAATAGCCTATCTATTGATGTGTTAAAAGCAACATATCTACTAAACCTAATCACTTCTACTGTCTGACAGGTAAAATAAAATTTTCTCATATTAAAAAAAGCAGCGGGGGCTGGAGTGCTTGCTCAATGGTTAGGGCACTTGCCTGGCATGTGTGAGGACACAGGTTAGTACCCAGCACCAAGTACACAACGAAGTGTTGGAGAAATGAAAGCCACAAGAAAAATTAAAAACAGAATCGATTCTCTTTCTCTTTCCCTCTTACTGTCCCTTTCTCTCTTTACCAAAAAAAAAAAAAAAAAAAAAGAGGGGACGTGGCTCAGCAGTATGCTTACCTGGCATGAGGACCTGGGTTCAAACCCCAGGAGCACATACACAGCCACGTATTGAAAAAACAAAAATCAGATAAAAAATAAATGAAAGTGATTCTCTTTTAAAAACAAACAAATAAACAAAAAAACATGGGGCTGGAGCAGTGGCTCAGCGGTTTTGGCGCTTGCCTGGCAAGTACAAGGACCCCGGTTCAAACCCCAGCACCACGTACACAACTGAGTGTTGGAGCAACTAAGGCCATGTGAAAAACTAAATAAAGTTGTTTCTCTCTTTCCCTGTCTCTCTCACTGTCCCTCTCTCTTAAAAAACAAAAAAAAACCAAAAAAACAAACAAAAAAAAAACCCAATTATGGTGCCTGCCTGGCATATGCAAGTAGTTTGAGCCCTAGCACCACGTACCCAATGAAGTCTCAGAGCAACAAAAGGCACATGAAAAACTAAATAAAAATTGTTTCTCTCTCTCTCTCTCTCACTGTTCCTCTTTCTTTAAAAAAACAAAAACAAAGTCAGGGAGAGGGAGAAAAGGCTGGGGAGTGATATTGGCCGAATTGCATGGTTATATTGTATGCAGGCATGACTATGCAACAACAAATCCCATTAATATGCACAAATACAATGCACCCCTATTTAAAAAGAGTTAAGAAAAAATAAAATTAAAAAGGTATTTTTTTAAATTTAAAAACAGAATTTTTTTGTGTGGTGGTGCTGGAGATTGAACCCACAGCCTCATATATGCGAGGCAAGCACTCTACCACTGTGCCAGCCACGTTCCAAGTCCAACAAAAGAAATTTTTTAAAATTCCTTTTTTGTATTGAATTGAACATACTGACTGGATTTAAAATAAAATCATGCTGGGCATAGAGTTCATGCCTGTAATCTTAGAGACTTGGGGGGTTGAAGAAGGATTGCAAATTCAAGGCCAGCCTCAGCAACTTAGCAAGGGCCTGAGCAATTTAGTGAGACCCTGTCTCAAAATTTAAAAAATAGGGGCTGGAGTGGTGGCTCAGCAGTTGCAGCGCTTGCCTGGCATGTGTAAGGATGCGGGTTTGAACCCCAGCACCACGTACACAATGAAGTGTCTGAACAACAAAAGCCATTCGAAAAACTAAATAAAATTCTTTTTTTCTCTCTCTTAAAAAAAACCCAAACATATATATGTATACTAAAAGAGCTCGAGGCTGTAGCTTGGTGGTAAACCATTTGCCTAACATGCATAATGCCTTGAACTGGTGGAGGTGGGGAAGAAAAACTAAAAAAGAAAGTATCAGCTGAGGGGATGGAGAGGTGGCTCAGTGGTAGGGCTTGGACCTAGATTTAATCCTCAGCACTGCATACACAACAAAGTGGATGGAAAACATAAACTAGATGAAAAAATAAATTTTTTTTCTATTTAAAAAAAATTTTTTAAAGCTTAAATAAAATAAGTATTGGGCTGGAGCTGTGGCTCAGCAGTAGAACACTTGCCTGGCATGCACGATGACCTGGGTTCGAACCCTAGCACCATGTACACAACTAAGTAACTGTTGGAGAAACAAAAACCAGATGAAAAAAAAAATTATCTTTCTGAAAAAAAATCAGTTGAGGTGGGTGTGGTGGTGCACGACTATAATCCCAGCAATTTGGGAAGCTGAGGCAAGAAGGATCACAGGTTCAAGGCCAGCCACTATCAGATTTTTCTTATGAGAAAAATGTCATGTATCATCACTGCTTAATAAAAACTGAGTGAGTGTGTGTTGCCAGGTGTGGTGTTACACACCTATAATCCCAGCAGCTCTAGAGGCTGAGGCAGGAGGATCACAAATTCAAAGCCAGTGCCAGCAACTTATTGAGGCTCGAAGCCACTTGGCAAGACCCAGTCTCAATTAAAAAAAAAAAAATCATGAGTGTGCCAGAGAAAATCAGGACTTGTCCTACAGAAGCCTTTTAGTCAGTTTTTCTTTCTTTCTTTCTTTCTTTTAAAGAGGGAGAGGGACAGTGAAAGAGAGAGAGAGAGAATCAATTTTATTTAGTTTTTCATGTGGCTTTTGATGCTCCAACACTGTGTTGCGTACGTGGTGCTGGGGTTCAAACCTGCATCTTTGTGCGAGGCAGGAAAGCACTGTAACCACTGAGCCACCACTCCAGCCCTTTCGAGTCAGTTCTTCAAAGAAACCCAACTGGAGTACAGGATAACTGTCCCATAGCAATCTAAAACATGACCTCCCTTAGGTACATATAGAAAGAAAAGCATGTTATACGTGTAGAAATGCTATGTTCTCAAATTCTTTTTTTCAACTGGGTTCTGTCACAATTGCTACTTATACCAGTGATCCCTTCCGGAATCAAGCTGGAGGACTCTTGTTCCATTAGAAGACTCTGGAGAACTGCTGCCATAGTAGGGAATTAACAAAGGAGGGAATATAACCACCCTCAAGCATTGAAGATTTCTTTAAAGTTTGCTGTGGGGAACACAGACTAAGGCAATGCTCTGATTTTCCATTTGTGAAACTCACAATTTAAGTTAAAAATTTCTGTTGTATAAATTTCCATTTATCAAGATACCACAGAAATCAAATCACGATCTTCTCAAAAGGAGGATTTTTCAAAACAAGTTCTTCATACGAGTCCATCTTTCTTTTATATTCTTTCTCTTTTTTTTTTGGCAGGCAGGGAGTGTCTTAAATGTCAATGATCACAAAAACTTCTGGCTTCTCTTCATTATAGACCTGCATGGCTGAATATGTTATTGCTTTGACTTCCGTTCCCTGAAGTTAGGGTAAGAGAAAAAACAAATAGGAAAAAAACACAATGGAATCAGAATTTTTACTAGCAACAACTGGCAGAAAATTAAAAATTTTAATACTATTCTGCAAAACTAAAAACCCACATAAAACAATTAATTAACGGGCTGGATCGGTGGCTCAGTGGTTACAGCACTTGCCTGGCATGCGTGAGTACGCAGGTTCAAACCCCAGCACCACGTACACAATAAAGTGTCAGAGCAATGAAAGCCACGTGAAAAACTAAATAAAGTTAATTCTGTCTTTCTCTCTCTTTCTTTCACTGTCTCTAAAAAAAAAAAAAAAAAAAGTTGTCAAATCAGGACAATATTATATACTAATCCAATAAAAAAGGAAAGACAAAATGTACACAACAGAACAAGCCCTGACCTGGAGTTATGAGATAGAACTCTACTCCAGGCTTTGGTTCCACCTATACAAGAAAACTGCCTGACCTGTCTGGGCATCCATTTTTTCATTTATAAAATGGGTTGAATCAAAGAACATAAGCTCTTTTACTCTTTGGCTCACATTCTGCTTAATCCCTAACTACTCCCTCATTCTCCATCTTGGGCCCTAGGATCTCAACCTATTCTCCTTGGCTGCCAATATTCTCTTCACCTCTTGGAATTCTTCTCTTCAAGTCTAGCCAGAGAGTGAGACATGCTTCCCAGGTCAAAGCTCTCCACATGATTCTAATACATGACACTTTCCCTAACCTGCCCTACTTTAGAACCACAGGATTAGATGTTCTTTCCAGTTATAAAAAGAATCTAGATAGTTTTGTGTGTTACAAAATATACCAAGCTTTGGTGAATGGCATTTGCTAGCACCTAGCACAAAACAAATTCGAAGATTTCAAAGGATACAAGTGGCATTGCCTTTGCATTTTCTCTTCTGCCATAATCACCTGGAGAAATCACCACCTAAATCAAATCCTGTTTTCTATTCTAGGGCAGCACACACCAGGCTGACCAGTAATACTGTATGTGTATATCTGCAAATCTCAGATGAGCATTCAGCACTGACCACTTATTGCTAAGTTCCCTTTGCCCTTCATTCAGCAAATTAATTCACATCTTCTCTAGCATCCATATTCATTCTCATTCTTTTTTTTTTTTGGAGTATTGGTGACTGAACCCAGGGGTGTGTAATCACTGAGCCACATACCCAGTCCATCTTTTATTTTGTATTTTGAGGCAGGGTCTCCCTGAATTGCTTAGGGCTTTGGTAAATTGCTGAGGCTGGCTGTGAATTTGCAATCCTCCTACCTCAGCCTCCTGAGTTGCTGGGATTACAGGTGTGCACCACCCACACCCAACTATAATCTATTCTTAGTCATTTTAAAACTTATATTAGAGCTCAGCAACTTAGCAAGATCCTATCTTAAAAAGGACTGGGGATATAGCTCAGTGTTACAGCACTCCTGGGTTCAATCCCCATGACCAAAAAAAAAAAAAAGGTTCAATGTACCTCTGTATTGTAAATCCCTACCTTGATAAGACTAGGGAAGATTACCAATGAGTAAGTAAACAATAGTAGTAGACAGAACTGAGCCCTGGGGCATGAAGCTTGGAAGAGAATGAATCAAAAAGAAAAAGAGAGGTGTTAAAGCAGTCACTTGCCTGGCATAAATGAGGACCTGGGTTCAAATGCATCCCAGGCAAGCGTAAACATTGAGCCACCACCACTCCAGCCCCTAGAAAGTACTTTAAGGAACATCTAGCTCAGTACCGTCGCCGTGGAAGAAACAATCGCTCAAAACGGCAAACGGACTTTTAAGTCCCACATTCTGCAACCAACCTGGATCTAGAGCCCTCCCGACTCCTAGCCCACCTAATTAGATGTGTGAATTCATAGCGGTTTTACAAACACAAGACAGGTCAGAGAAGTTCGAGAGAAACTTATTACATCATAACAATGATTAGAACTAGGTGAAGATTACTGTCACATGACAGGCTTTTTTATATAACTTTTATTTAGTTTTTCATGTGGCTTTCATTGCTCCGACACTTCTTTGTGTATGTGCTGCTGGAGTTCGAACCTGAGTCCTGTGCGTGCCAGGCAAGCGCCATAAGCGCCAAGCCGCTGCTCCAGCCCACATGATGTGCAAGGAAATACAAAAGGGTTTCAACGACTAGAATTTAAAACATACCTGAGGGTGCTTAGACAATGAAAATTCTTCTCCCCATCTTGAAAAATGAAACAAAAAAAATGATTAAGATTTCAAAATTTTTACATTTTTTCTCTCTTTATATATTTTAAAATAAGCCTTATAAACACGGTTCAGAATCTAGAGATCCAAAAGAAGAGGGGCGAGGTAGGGAAGTTAAACTGATTTCACTTTGACTTGTCAGAAAGTACATGTGTGGAAGGAAAGACTTAAGTTGGATTAGCCATTGGTTGCTCTCAAGCTTGATAGTCACTCTCAAAAAAAACCTCAAAACTCAACCATGATAGCAAATGCCTGTAATCCCAGCAGCTCAGGAGGCTGATGCAGGAAGATCACAAGTTCAAAGGCAGCCTCAGCAACTTAGTGAGACCCTCAGCAACCTAGCAAGACCCTGTCTCAAAATAAAAACTAAAAAGGGTTGGGGATGGGCTGGAGCAGTGGCTCAGCAGTTACAGCGCTTACCTGGCATGAGTGAGTATGAAGGTTCAAACCCCAGTACCATGTACGCAAGGTTTTGAAGCAACGAAAGCCACATGAAAAGCTAAATAAAAATTGATTCTGTATTTCTTTGTCTTTCTCTATTCTCTCACTGTCCCTCTCTCTTTAAAAATAAAAGGGGACTGGGGATGTTTTTCAGTGGTTAAGCGCCCCTGGGTCCAATCTGTGGTACCAAAAAAATATTTTTTTTTCTTTTTTAAGAAGTGCCCCCAATGGGCTGGAGCAGTGGCTCAGCGGTAGAGCTGCTGGGCATGTGCGAGGACCTGGGTTCAAACTCCAGCATCACACACACAACTGTGGGGAAACAAACAAAAAAAGATAAAAAATTAAGAAAATAGATTCTCTCTCTTTCTCATTCTAAAAAAAAAAAGTGCCCCAATATGGTGTGCCTATGGGTAAATTCTCAATAAACACTGTTTTAATGAATATTATTTTATCATAGGATACCATGTTGAAAATTTTCACTGTACTCAGAGCTATAGAACCAATTAAATAATATCTTCCATGAAGAAAGCTGGTCTGAGTATCACAAACACAAAATACTAGATTCTGCAATAGGGTCTGACCTTGATTTGCATTTTATAACTTTCCCCAAAATACTTACAGTCTGTATACAGAAAGTCCTAGAAAGATACTGTCCTGAAACTTGAAGAATTTTCTTCTCTCCCTTTGACACTAATGAGGCTCAACATCACAATGTTGTGTAGCACAAAGAGCAAATCTTTAAAATTTTTTGTTCAATTACCTCTTAGCTAAGTAATTTTGGACAAGCCTGTTTACTTCTTTAAAAGGAAGATACCACAAATATATACAAATAGTCACCATTATATCCTACAATGAATAACACGTACCTTTTACATGTAATTGTTGCAAAAACACATTAATAGTGAAGGTAATTTTAACATAATGTTAAGAGTTAAATGTAAATTAGCCTGTTGGATACTGAGGCCTGTAATCCTAGTAACTCTGTAATCCTAGTGATTTGGAAGCTTGAGACAGGAGGACTGCAAGTTCGAGACCAGCCTCCACAACTCAGTGAGAGCCTCTCTCGAAATAAAAAATAAAAAGGGCTGGGAATGTAGCTCAGTGGTAAAGTGCCTCTGAGTTTAATCCCCAATACCAAAAAGAAAAGGGAGGAAAAAATCAATTAGCCTAACAATATATGCAATATCCCATTACTATTTTGTAGGAAAAAAAATATTTGTACATATGCTTATGCATGATCAATAAAATGTGTTGCAAGCTAGGGATGTGGCTCAGTGGTAGAGTGATTGCCTAGCATGTATGATAACCTAGGTTATATCTCCAGCATCGCAAAAAAAAGTTGTAAAATGTGTTACACAGATAAAAGAAAGGGGAGAGGATAATAAAAAAAAAACCTCATTTTCCAAAAAAGCGAAACAAAACAAAAAACCACCTAACTAAATAAATGGAAAAGATAAGCTATATATAGAAATAAACAAAAATAAGTAATTAAGTGACTAAAGAAACAAGTCCAGTCAAAGTGACCTAAATGAGTGTTTGCAAACTCTGGAAGAGAGAGAGAGAGACTCAATTTTATTTAGTTTTTCATGTGGCTTTCATTGCTCTGATACTTCATTGTATTCATGGTGCTGAGGTTCAAACTCATGTTCTCGCGCATGCCAGGCAAGAACTGTAACCGTTGAGCTACTGCTCCAGCCCCAAAAGGTATAATTTATATAGAAGAAACTGGTTTTATACACACACACTGTTTTTATTCTCCCCCTTACTCAACAAATTGGGAATCAGGCTCAACAGAATTAACTTCATTCTGACAAGCTGCTGATTCTTAAAGTGCAGGTGAGTGCTCACAAAGTCAACGTACTGGATCCTGCCCGACGCAAACACGTCTATTTGTCTTTCTGCCCACTGAGCTTAATAAGAATGCAACTTTAACATCCTTCATGACCTGCTCCTTTTTAAACAGTTTCAAAACTTACCCAATTGACCGTAATTTAAAATTTCTTTGATCAATATTAAGTACTTTCACCTCCTGAAAAGAAAAAAAACTTTTAATTTAAAAAAATGTTTATACTAGACCATCTATCTACTAAAACATGTCTAGGTTATCACTTTTTCTAGAAAATAATGGCATTTCAACTTCTCTAAAGCAAAGAAAATTAAAATAGGACAAACAAAATATATTTCAAGGAAATAAGATTTTCCTTATATATTCCAGGAAATTTTTTTTTTTAGAGAGAGAGAGAGAGTCAATTTTATTTATTTTTGCACGTGGCCTTTGTTCTCTGACACTTAGTTGTGCATGTGCCGCTGCGGCTTAAACCTGGGTCCTCATGCAGGCAAAGCAAGTGCCATAATCGATGAGCCACTTACTCCAACCCCAAGAAAGATTTTTTTAAAAAATCAATTTTATTTAATTCTTCCTGTGGCTTGTTGCTCTGACACTTCATTGTGTATGTGGTACTGAGGTTTGAACCCGTGTCCTCATGCTTGCCAGGCAAGCACTGTAACAGCCAGGCCACCCCTCCAGCCCCCCAAGGAAGATATTCTTGAAAAATATATAATCTAAAAACATGAGTCATGAGGGTTAGGTATAGTTCAGTAGTAGAGCATGTGCTTAGCAACTGCAAGGCCAGAGATAGAATCAAAGTAATATCTCTGTAAGATAATCAGTAGAGGAGGAGGATAAAGTATTTCAGTCACTCTCATCCTTTTTTTCTCCCTTTCCTTTTCTCAGTCTATTCATTTATTTATTTAGTTAGTTAGTTATTGGTACCAGGAATTGAATCCAGAGGCATTCAACCAATGAGCTACATGCTCAGCCCAGTTTTTCTTTTGAGACAGTGTACTGCTAAGTTGCTTAGGGCTTTGCTAAATTGCTAAAGCTGGCTTTAAACTTGTGATCCTCCTGCCTCAGCCTCCCAAACTGCTGAGATTACAGGCATGCACCTCCATGCCCAGCTTTTCAGTCTATTTTTATATGATACTTTTGGCAGTTGAATTCTGTAGGAAGAGTAACTCGGTAGAGTATGGATGGAAATGGTGAAGGAGATAATGGAGAATACCAGAAGCAGGGAGGGCCTCTGTGACAATAACAATGATTTGGAGAGGTATTCCTTCTAGAGGATGACAGCTGCAAACAATCGGCATATGACTTTCCCTTTTTTGCATTAAGGAAAACTAACAACAGCAATTGTTGAATTTAGTCCAAAGTAACAGAGCTGCTAAACTTCAAATGGAACAAAAGCAACATACATATAGACATAAACATAGCTCAAACTCAGGAAACATAAGAGTACAGATGACAATGGAAGGTATATCCTTATCATATAATCCTGATTAGTGACAAGTACATGATCAGAGACTTAAATACAGTTGGGGACAGTGCTACATGCCTGTAATCCCAGAGACTTTGAAGGCTAAGGCAGGAGGAATGCAAATTTGAGGCCCACCTCACCAATTCAAGAAGATCCTGTCTCAAAATGGAAAGGACTAGAGATAGAGCTCAATGATAAAGCAGCCCTGGGTTTAATCCCTAGTACCCCACTCCACCCCCAGAAAAAAGAGAGAACAAAACATATATACAAATGCAAACACAGGTTAACTGAGAAGTGCATATAATTTATGCAAATCAATAACTTACAATATCTGTAGAAATTGGTTTTACATCACTTTATTTTTCTTTTTCTTTTTTTGTACTGGAGATTGAACCCAGGGATGCTTTACTACTGAGTTGCATCTCCAGCTCTTAATTTTAATATTTTATATTTATTTTATCTTAGTTTATTGGTGCCACAAATGGAATCCAGGGGTGCTTTACCACATCACCAGCCCTATTTTTTTTTAAATTCTGAGACAGAATCTCACTAAATTGTTGAGGCTGTTCTCCAACTTGGGATCCTTCTGCCTCAGCTTCTGGAGTCACTAGGATTATAGATATGTGCTACCATGTTCTATTTTAAATCAATTGTTGAATTTTAAAATATTAACCAAGAGGGGCTGGAGCAGTGGCTCAGTGGTTTCGGCGTTTACCTGGCAAGCGCGAGGACCCGGGTTCAAACCCCAGCACCACATACACAACTAAGTGTTGGAGCAACGAAGGCCACATGAAAAACTCAATAAAGTTGTTTCTCTCTTTCTCTGTCTCTCTCACTGTCTGTCCCTCTCTCTTAAAAAAAAAAAAAAATTAACAAAGAGCCCATTTGTTCCATAAAAAAGAAAAACCCTTGCTTACCCTGGGTATGAAGAATTCATCAGCACTGAACTTATAAAGCCACTCATCCAAAAAGTGAAACAGAAGAGACTGTAAGTCATCTCCTACACAGGATCAAAAAGAGCCATAATAGTAGAAGTTTAATAACTCTGGTTTCTAAAACCTTGTTTCAATTTAAACAAGTAATGAATTTCTTAGGTTAACTGAAAAAGGAAAATCAGGCTCATAATCAATTTTGTTTTCTTATTGTGCAAATACACTCAGGTTATATAGAACACAGCGTATTGCTTAACAATTTTTTCCTTGTGAATACATCAATTACCTTCGGTTTCTACTTCTATTGTCTGGAGGGGCTCCACAGTCCCAGTATCTGTCATGTAACCAAACATGGCCATTGCACACTGTTCAAATGCTTCCTCCAGAGTATCTCCCCATGCATGTAACCTAAAGAAATACATTCACTCAACAGAAAAATCAATAGCAAAGATAAAATAAAATCAGTTTGATCAAATACAAAACCAAAGATCTCAATTTAATGGTACCCAAACTGGGTGCTTTTAAATCATCATTTTCTTGTTAACAACAAAACAGAGAAGAAAAATAAAAACTTGGAACATCCAGATTAAAGCATTCAGTCTTCCTATTTAAAGACATGATTTCAAAGCAACAAACTCCTGCTATACTCACTGGACATCTGCTGTATGATCCAAATCTGAGGGACAAAGAAAAAAACAGTCTAAAGTCACTAAACTTGGCTCTCAAAGCATAAGGAAAAAAACAAAGAACAACAACAACAAAAAGCTCTAGTTCATTATTATTCAGTATCAAGAACAATATCCTTGAAGGACAAGAAAACTGAGGAAGCCCAGACCTTTCGCTACCTACTCAACAAAGTTAAGTGCTTGTTAGGGGTATTTTTTTAAACCACTGTTCTTATTTATTTATTTACTTATTGTACTGGGGATTTAACCCAGGGATGCTTTACCACTGAGCTACATGTCCAGTCCTTTATGATATTTGTTTGTTTTCATTTTTAGTACCAGGGATTGAACCCAGAAGCACTTAACCACTGAATCTCAACCCCAGCCCTTTTTATTTTTTATTTTCAGACAGGATCTTGCTAAGTTGCTTAGGGCCTCACTAAGTTTCTTAAGCTGGCCTTCAACTTGCAATCCTCCTGCCTCAACTTCTGAAGTCACTGGCATTACAGGTGTGCACCAACACGTTTACATATGAACCCAGCAGAGTCAAAGTTCAAACTTAAGCAAATGACAATTTCTGGAAGGCAGGGTCTTCTAAGTGTTCTAGAAAGTGTCTAAGCAGGGTTTGGTGGCATGCACCTGTAGTCCCAGCTCTTGAGGAAGCTGAGGCAGGATAGCTTGAGCCCAGGTGTTCAAAGCCGGCATGGGCAACATAATGAGACCCCATTTCAAAAAATGTCTACTAATATGCCATGCATGATGGCGCATACCTGTTATCCCAGCAACCTGGGAGGCTGAGGTAGGAGTATCACAAGTTCAAAACAAGCCTCAGGGACTGAAGGAGTGGCTCAGTGGTTGGAGCGCTTATGTAGCACGTGCAAACCCCAGCACCACATACATAGCTAGGTGCTGGAGAAACAAAGACCTGATGAGAAAATAAATAAAACGGATTCATTCTCTCGCTCTCAAAAAAGAAACAAGCCTCAGCAACTTAGCAAGCCCTGTTTCAAAATAAAATATAAAAAGGGCTGGGGAGAGGCTAGAGCGGTGGCTCAGTGGTTATGGTGCTTGCCTGGCATGCGCAAGTACGTGAGTTCAAACCCCAGCACCACGTACATAATGAAGTGCTGGAGCAAAGAGAAGTCACATGAAAAACTAAATAAAATTGATTCTCTCTTTCTCACTGTCCCTCTCTCTTAAAAAAGAAAATAAAAAGGGCTGGGGATGTGGCTCAGTGGTAAAGTGCCCCTGGGTTTATTCCCCAGTACCCCCCAAAAATAGCATTACTATGTGATGATTTCTCAATTTAAAAAAAAAAAAATGCCTTTTCCTGCTATCGGCTTTTTTTCCTTAGCAAAATAAATCTTTTCTAAGAAATTACTATGTAAACAATAAAAATTCTAGGAACTACATCATCTTCTAACATAAAATGCTAGATTTCTTTGTCTCTTTTTTTTGGAGGAGAGAAGAGAGGGATATTGGAGATTTTAACTCAGGGGTGTTTTACCACTGAGGCATCTCCCCAGCCCTTTTTCTTTTGTAGTCTGAGACAGGGTCTCACTAAGTTGCTTAGGACCTTGCTAAATTACTAAGACTGGGATTGAACCTGCAATCCTCCTGTCTCAGCCTCCCAAGCTGCTGGGATTACTGGCATGCACCACCACACCCAGCTGACTCACCTTTTCATGAACAGCTGGTCTGATCCTAGAACGTAAACTCCACAATATATATTAGGAACTTGCCCCTGATATTCTCACAGGAAGACCAGAAAATCTTCCTGGATCGCTACATTGCCTAGGCGGGCCTCAAATTTATAAATTTATAATCCTCTCTATGTCAGCCTCAGATTACAGCTATACCTGGCACCATATCTTAATTTTTTTGTTTTAGAGATTTAATGTAAATAGAATCACAAAGAATAGATTCTTTATCTTTCTTTATCTTCAATTTTCTTCTTCTTGTGTATTTTTTTTTTATTCTTAATTTTTTTAAACTAGTGTGTTGGGCTGCAGTGGGGGCCATGCTAATGTAGCACGGCTCCATTGGATTTGCTATCTCACATTTTCAGAGTCTGTTTTTCACCTGTTATCATGACTACCATCAATTCTTTCTATATGGGATCAGAGGATATTAGGGCTAAAAGAAATCCTTACAGATTATTTAACATAATTCCTTAACTGAAAAGAGAAACCTGAAATCCAGAAATTGTGTGCCTTTCCCAGGGCTACATTATTGCTTATAGAGATAGAAATGGGGACGAAACTGAGACATTCTGACTCCCGGGTTAGCATGCTTTGCACTCAACACATCATCTTTCAGTGGCACTCAAAGCTCAGATTCACCTCTAAATCACTGACTTACTAAGTTTGGGACAATAAGAGGTTCAATGACCAGCAGAGATGAACAAAGTAAAGAAAATGACAAGTAGTAATCACAGAGAAATGAAAACATGTGGCCACAAAAAGACGTGTGAGAATATTCACAAAAGCCAGGAGTGGTGGTGCACTCCTGTAATCCCAGCGAAGGAGGAGGCAGGAGGACCACAATTTCAAGGCCAGCCTCAGCAATTTAGTGAGATCTTGTCTCAAAAAAAATAAGTAAAGGGGCTGGAGTGGTGCTCAGTGGTTAGAGCACATGCTAACCAGTTTGAACCCTAGCACCACATACATAGCTAAGTGTTGGAGCAATGAAAAACTAAATAAAATTGATCCTCTCTTTAAAAAAAGGTGGGGGGTGGGCTAGAGATATGGCTCAGTGGTAAAATGTCTCTGGGTTAAATTCCTAGTACCAAAAATAAATTTTTTTTCACAATAATTCTGTTTCCAAAAATTAAAAACCCAACATCCATCAATAAGAGAATTATATTTAATTATATATATAATTGAATTATAATCATACGATGGAATACCACTTAGCAGCAAAAATCATCAACTACTGATAATAAACATTAACATCTCAGAACACTGTTAAGCAAGAACTGCAAACTCTCAGCACATAAGAACTTCATACGAACTCCTCCACTTGATCAAACTCTAACATGGCTTCTAGCAGCATGAGATGTCATCCCTGCTTGAGAAAAGCTTAACAGGGTCAGGAGATTTTACTGTTCATTTTAGCCAATGCCTGACATAGGCTCCAAACCTTCTTCTTCTTCTTCTTTTTTTTTTTTAAAGAGAAAGGGAGAACTAACTTTATTTTTTTGATCTGGCCTCTGCCTTTGTTTCTTGGACACTTAGTTGTTTATGTGATGCTGTGGTTTGAACGCAGGTCCTCACACATGCCAGGCAAACGCTCCAACCGCTGAGCCACCACTCCACACCACTCCGGCTCCAGCTCCCGCCTAACCTTCTTTTCTTAGAGCCTAAAAAGGGCTTAAAATTGTGCGTGTATATCTCTTACAACTCAGAAAACATCTTTTTCAAGGACTCAGGAGACATTCCTTTGAAATATAATCTTCTGGAAGGGCTGGGCCTCTGCCTCCCAGTCTCTGTGGGAGGATAGAGTCCAGTAACTGTTAGCTAGCAGATACAGCTGGTATCATTATATTTACACTGAGCAACCTTTGTACTTTGTCACTTCTCTGATTCTTCTGAACCCTTGCTCTCACCCTCCCACATTCTCCCTATAACACAATCACAACTTGGAATGTAGCTCAGCTATTTCCCCTACTGTCAGTTGGAGAACCCTGTCTCAAAACAAAAATAAAAAGGACAATGGATGTAGCTCAGTGGTAAAGTGCCCCTGGGTTAAATCATTCAGTGTGTATGTGTGTATTTTTTTTATTTTTAATTTTTTTAAACGAGTGTGTTGGGCTGCAGTGGTGGCTCAGTGGTAGAGTGTTTACCTGGCATGTGCAGGGTCCTGGGTTCAAACCCCAGCATTACATACACAACCAGGTGTTAGTGAAACAAAGGTCAGATGAATAAATAAAGTTGATTCACTCTCTCTCTCTCTCTCACTCCCTTGCTCTTTAAAAAAAAAAAAGAAAAAGAAAAAAACTAGTGTGTTTACCTTTGACTAGGTGAAGAAGCCACACATAAAAGAATCTATACTAAATCGGACGTGGTGGTGTATGCCTATAATTCCACAACTGGGAAAGCTGAGACAGGAGGATCACAAGTTCCATGCCAGCCTCAGCATTTTCATGAGGCCCTATGCAACTTAGTGAAACCCTGTCTCAAAATAAAAATAAAAAGACTAGGGATACGGCTAAGTGGTAAAGCAGCCCAGGTTCAATCCTCAGTACCCCCCCCAAAAAAAAAAAGGAAGAAAGAAAAAGAATCTATTCTTTGTGATTCTATTTACATGAAATCTCTAAAACAAAAAAATTAAGCTATGGTGCCAGGTATAGAGCTGTAATCTGAGGCTGACACAGGAGGATTATAAATTTATAAATTTGAGAACCAACCTAGGCAATGTAGCGATCCAGTCTAAAAAACTATTTATTTATTCATTCATTCATTCATTCATGCATTCCCTGACCCAGTACCAGGGATTGAACCCAGGGGAGCTTAACCACTGAGCCAGATCCACAGCCCTTTTTATATTTTATTTTGAGATAGGGTCTCACTAAGTTGCTGAGGCTGGCTTTGTACTCCTAATTGTTCTGTCTAAGCCTCCTGAGTCACTATGATTACAGGAATGCACCACCCTGCCTGGCAAACATTTTATTTTTTATTTTTTGAACTTTTTTTTTTTTAAAGAGCTGAGAATGTAGTTCAGTGATAAAGAGTGCTTGCCTAGTGTGTGTAAAGCCCTGAATTTAACTCTCCCCCTAAAAAAAAGAAAAGTAAAGAAAAAAAAAGAAAGGAAAGGAAAAGAAAAAATTAAGTTATAAGGATAGAAAACACAATGTGAAGAAGGCATGGTGGTATGCACCTGTAATACAGCTATCCTGTAATTGCAGCTATGCAGTCTGAGGCAAAAGAATCTCTGAGACCAGGCTAGGCAACTGAGTGTAACCTGGTCTCAAATTTTTAAAAAACTGGGGCTGGAGCGGTGGCTTGGCGGCATTGTACTTGCCTAGCATGCGTGAGGACAGGTTCACAACTCAGCACCACATACACAACTAAGTGTTGAGGCAATGAAAACCAGATGAAAAGCTAAATAAAGTTGATTCTCTCTCTTTTTTTTTTTAAGAGATAATTTTTTTTAAATTGGGTGCTAAGGGGCTGGAGCGGTGGCTCAGTGGTTACAGCACTTTCCTCGCATGCGCAAATTTGCGAGTTCAAACCCCAGCACCACATATACAATGAAGTCTCGAAGCAACGAAAGCCACGTGAAAAACTAAATAAAATTGATTCTTCCAGGGCTGGTGCAGTGGCTCAGTGGTTCCAGCACTTGCGTGACAAGCGCAAGGACAGAGGTTTGAACCCCAGCACCACGTACATAACGAAGTGATGGAAGCCACATGAAAACTAAATAAAATCAATTTCCTCACTTTCTCTCTCTCACTGTCCCTCTGTCTTAAAAAAAAAGAGTGCTAGGGGCTAGAGTGGTGGCTCAGCGGTTCCAGCGCTTGCCTGGAATACGTGAGTATGCAGGTTTCAACCCCAGCTCCAGGTACACAGCAAAGTGTCTGAGCAACAAAAGCCACATGAAAAACTAAATAAAATTGATTGTTCTCTCACTGTCCCTCTCTTATTAAAAAAAAAAAAAAGTGTGCCAGGAATGTAGCTCAGTGATAACAGTGTCCCTGGATTCAATCCAAAGCAGAGATGGGGGAGACAAGCATTTGCCTCAAGGTAAGGGAACAAGAGTCTAATTGGAAAGGAGCAGGACATAACCTTCTAGGGTGATGGAAATGTTGGGAGTGCCTGGAGTATTGGTTACAGAGATGTCCATGTTTAGCAAAACTCACTGGATTTTACATTTTAAGGTCTGAGCACTTTACTCCATCGTGATATTTAAATTATAATTCAATTTTTAAAAATCAGTATAAAAAGATCACGACATTGCTGCGTACAGTGGCATATGTCTGTAATCCCAGCAAATTGGGAGGTTTCAGATAGACCCTCTGGAAAACATCCTTGACTGCCACAGTAACACCCCACCAACAGCACGAGGAAGCCAGGTCAGTCATTGCAAAGGTAGTGAAAGACCTCTTCAGAGGGGAATTGAGGCAGGAGTAGATTATCTGTAGGTAGACAGAAATGGGGACCTTGGAGAATGGGATCCCACCACCCCAGAATAAAACCCTAGGCTAAAACCTGTTTTGGTTGTTTTGGCTGCCTGAATGGAAGGCCCCATTCACACATAGATGATTTACTCCTGTTTTGTCAGGAACACCCTACCAAATTTAATGCCTCCATTCATTTTAACACCCACTTTAGCCCCTGTCACTCCTTCATCTGGTTATGCCATTTCCTTCCCCTCTAACACTCTTGTCAGTTCTCTTCCCTGAGGTGTCAGCCACAGTGTGGGATATCTCCAAGCCCACTGTGACTACCGACCACACTCACATTAAAATTTCCCTACAAGGGCTGGAGCAGTGGCTTAGCAGTTACGGCACTTGCCCAGCATGCTCAAATACATGGGTTCAAACCCCAGCACCCATGTACACAAGTAAGTGAGCAAGGAAAGCCATGTGAAAAACTCAATAAAAAAATTGATTCTCTTCTGTATGTGTCTCTCTCTCTCTCTCTCTCTGTCCTCTCTTAAAAAAAAATTTTTTTTTTTTCCCTACAGGACCCTGCCTCAAGCTAAACCAAATTACCTTCTATCACCTCTCTGGCTGCAGGGAATATTATTCCTAGACAGAAATAATACTTATGTCTGTTTACCCATTAAAACTTGGTATCATCCACCAAACTCATTATGTTCCTTTAGAGTCTGGAATGATGAACATGGAAAATTACCTGAAATCACTAATGTGAGTCAGACAGCAAACCCCCTACTCACTGTTTTGAAATCTACTGACTTGGGCTATTATCAGAATCTATTGACTCTGGACCCTTATCAGAAAAATCACTCTACTAAAACTCCTGTTTCAGCCAGAAAACTCATACCTTAGCCCCCTCCCACCTCATTCCCTCTATATCTATGGCAGGCTGTAAGCAGCACGTGGGTCCTAGACTTCACCTGGCCCCCCCTCCGCAGGTTTCTCCAAGTAAATCTGTTACTGTTGAGCCACCCCCTCCTCTCTATTTCCTTCATTTGTCTCTTTCCTTACAATGTGGATCAGTGGGTTCAATCAATGCCTAGACCAAAAATCATCATCATCACCTTTATCATCAAGGTAAAAACACCGAGTGACAGCGGGGCATGGTGGCACAGGCTTGTACTCCTAGCAGCTAGCAGGCTGAGGCAGGATCACAAGTTCAAAGTCAACCTTAACAATTTGGAGAGACCCTGTCTAAAACTATAACATACATACTTAAAGCAAAAAAGGGGGCTGGGGATGTGGTTCAGTGGTTAAGCGCCCCTGGGTTCAATCCCTGGTACCAAAAAAAAAAAAAAAAGTTACAATTTCCCTTCTTAGCTTCCTCAGTACTCTATCCCACGGATAGTAAACATGAGGACAACCACGACACTCTTGAAGAGACTACTACCTTTATAATCAGAGCACTAGTAAAACTCATAAAGATAAGTGTGATTAGGAGCTTGTGGAAGAAGTTCCAGAGACTGTACATGTGGGAGCCCAGGTGTCCTGACTCCCAAGCCACGGGGCTGTTTCTGTTACAACCCTCCAAGACCAACACAGAAGACACCAGGCGCATACAGGACACAAACAAGTTCATGCCTGAAGCACCTATGGGGCAAATCCGGACGCTGCAGGTAAGAAGGTACACGCGTGTGACCATATTTGAATAGAGAAGTGAGCCATCTACTCACATTCATACTTCCGATTGACTGGAGGATACTTGGCCTTGATCGCCTTCTGCTCCTCAGTCAAATTGTAATCTCTAACATCGTCCCCCTCCTGCGCCATGATCACGGGATTGCACAATCCACTTCCGCCCTTCATCTGCTTGACTTCCGCCCGGATCTACAACTTCCGCCCTAGACTCCGCCCCTTGGCCCACACTCTTAAAGGTCCAGGACTCCATTCTCAGAGCTTGCCGAAGGACTTTAGGCCCTGAGATTCCTTTTGTAGGTCCTGTTGCTTGGATCACGTGGTGAAAAGGATAAGGCCCGTCTTCTGCGTCTATCACTTGTTATTTCTAAAAACTAAGGAAACAAGTTGAAGGACACCTCGAATTAGTTCTGGGTCTGCGTGGTGAGGTCTTTTCTCTCCCCCTGGAACCCAGAGTTGATAACTATGAACCTGAAACATTCAAGATTTCGCAATATTCTGAGAGTGTTGTTAGCATTACAGCCCGTAAGAAAATGGCTGCTCCCGGGAGTGTGTGGACTAAACTTCCCACGTGATCTGAACGGGCACAGTCCCATCAGCCCGGGCGCCCGCGCAGTCGGTGGAAATCGGCTTTGGGGTGTGGGGGGGAGGAGCGGAGGGCGCGCAGCGGCCCCGCGACTGGGGACTCCGCGCGTCGGGATAGGTCGAGATTGGGTTGCTCCGCCCACCTACCCGTTGGGTGCGCTCCGATTGGCCCATGTTGGCGCGAAGGTGCGCGAGTCGACCCTCACGCAGGGGCCGCAGGAAACAATAGAGGCCGCGCGCGCGGAGCGAGCGCTCGCAGCTCCCCGCCCCTCCCGCAACGCACGACCCCGGGATACCCCCGGCTAGCCAGCCGCCATGGCCGACAAGGAAGGTGAGGGTGCCTGAGCCGCCCCGGGAGGGCGGCGGGTGTCTGGGCTACGTTGCGGCCTCTACACGGCCTGATAGAGGGAACAGGCCCGACTCTGCCAAGCGCAGCTCCAGCAACGCAGGCGTGAGGAGGGAGCTCCCGGCGGGGCGGGCTAACGGCACGCCAGTTCCTCTGGAGCCGAAGCCCGTCGCCGCGGGACGAAACTGGCAGTGGCAGGCCGGGAGCTGGGGGGCGGTTGTGCGTCCCTCCTCACGCCTGATGCTCCCTATCGGCCACTTAGCTGATCCCCCGGGCCCGCCGGCACCGCTGCCTACTCAAGGCCGGGTGACGCGCCTCCTCGCCGGTCCTCCCGACTTTACGCGCGCCGGCGTGCCCCGGAGGCCCAGCGCCGTCGCCCTGAGCGAGTAACGGAGTGCTGGCTCGGGTGGCCCGAGGACTTCCGGTCCGCGGAGGTGGAGGGCGGCGGTGTTCGTGCCTACAGCTGGGGACATCGAGCAGATCCCTCCATTTCAGAGTCCGGAGGCAGGGAGCCTCGCTTCGAAGGGAATTACTCCTTGTTCCGTTTCTATTTTCTAACTTAATTTGTTACGAAATTTTAGCAGCCTTTGACGACGCAGTGGAAGAACGTGTGATCAACGAGGAGTACAAAATATGGAAAAAGAACACCCCTTTTCTTTATGATTTGGTGATGACCCATGCTCTGGAGTGGCCCAGCCTAACAGCCCAGTGGCTTCCAGATGTAACCAGGTGACATGAATCACTTGATATCTCTCTGTATTGTGGATTTCTCACGAGGATTTTAGGTGTTTTCCTTTCTCCAGTCCAGAGAGGGCACATGACAAAGCCTATTAGTGACACTCCTTTTGACCTAGGGAAAAAATGTAAAAATTATTTTGGAATTTACCTGGGAAGAGAAAAATACATTGGTATTTACGTTTTCTATAGACACATTATAATTGCAGTTGACCAAATTTCAAAACTTGTGAGCTTTCCAAAAGTATTTTTAAGCTCAGTTACTTAAGCAAAATGTGTGAAAATTCAGTCTTTTGCAATAGCCGGTTAATATAAAGATGAATATCAGAACTGCCTTTAAAGAATACATGTTCTGGTAGCTGGATTCATTGGCATAGACCTGTCATCCCAGCAGCTTAGGCAGGAAGAGCGGTAGTTCAAAGCCCATCTCTGCTACTTGGCAAGGACCTAAGTAACTTAGTGAGATTTTGTCTCAAAAAAGACTGGAAACGTGGCTCAGTAGTTAAGTGCTGCTGAGTTCAATCTCTGGTACCAAAAAGAAAAGGGAAAAAAAAATGGACTGGTTGAAGAGGCAGATGGATGTCATCTAGTAATATAGCAATATAGGATGAGAGCTAATTGGGATACTTAGAAAACACCTGAAGGCGGGGTTGGGGATTTAGTTCAGTGGCAGAGTGCTTGCCTAGCTCAGGCAAGGCCCGGAGTTCAGTCCTCTGCCCTGGGGGGGGGGGAAACACCTGAAGGAGACTATTCATTGGTAGGTCATATACCAGGCAGATCCTGGGTTTGAACCCTAGGGTATGCAGGA
>PVKS010008766.1:0-55643 GCA_004027875.1 Aplodontia rufa
AAAAATGGGGCAACTGACACCTCATAACTAGAACTGATTCTACCTTTGTCAGGGAGGAGGGAGCTGGAGTGGGACAGAGGAAGGGAGGTCAGAGGATTCTACTGGGTTGTGACTTGGGGATAGAAGGGTTTGGACAGAGTGAGTCAGAACTTTCCTAACTTCATAATTCAAGCCATTCCTTGTCTCTGAACTAAGAAAAGACTGGGTGATAAGATTGGTAGAATATATTAGCCTCACCAATGGAATTATATGGACTGATGCCCAGCAACCCACTAATAATGGCTAAGTAAATCTTCTCCCTCCCGCTAGGCCCACTGGCAGATATCACTCATTGATCATACCATTCCATTCCAGAATCTTAGCACCATGTTCTAGAAAAACACTAACAAAAGGATGAAATTGAGTTCCAATCATTATGCTAATCATACAGTAAAGAGTAAAGAAACATCCATCAAGCTTGAATACTGGGGTGACCCAATAGGAAAGATGACATGAGTTGGTTTGGAAGAATGGATATAGCTTGGGAAGGTGTACCACAGGCACTAAAGTGTGGAGAAGGCAGCTTGGGGGAGATTAAACATGCTAACCTGCACAGAGGAGAGGGTATATGTAAGTGGCAGAAGGAAACACACTCAGACAAAAAAGTGAATCCTAGGTTGTGCCAAACATTCTGAAGATTTCTTGTGATAGGAAAAGGGGTGCCATTATGGGCTGATGCAGAACTTTGATGCTCTAAGCATGGTGATTGTGCTTTTTTGGCAAATATGGTACTGGAGTTATGGAAGTCAGCCAAGACAGACACTGAGGGAATGCAGGTGTGAGGTGAAGAAGTCCTATCCTGAGGATGCTGGGCGAAGGCTGAAGAAATGCAACTTATTTTTTTATTCAACAAATTTGTATTGGGTGTCTTTTTTGTGCTCAGCACTAACCTAGTTGCTGGGACTACAGTTAAAAGCAAGAAAAACAAAAAAGATTATGATTTAATGGTGTTTACACCATACTCAGGAGAAATAGGCAAGACACATGTTGGTTTATTTTGGATAACCCTTACCACTATGATAAAAATAAAACAGTAAGATGACAGAGAGCTGTAGAAGGGGAGGAGGCACCTTAGATTTAGCAGTGGGGGAGCCATGCAGGAGACACTTGAGATGATGCCTTCATAATGAGAAAGAGCTACCATGCTACCATCAGGGAAGAGCTCTGCAGAGGGAGGACCCTGGAAGTGGGAGAGTTTGGAGGTCAGGAGAAATGGGAGGGGTGTACACACAAGTGCAGCATAAGCATAGTAAACCAGGAAACAAATGCAAAGCCAAAAGTCAGATCACAGAAGACCTACCTACACCGAGGGGTCTCAAATTTTTTTGAAGTTGGAACTCTTCTGTACTCAACATTACTGAGAACCCCAGAGTTTTAATTTATGAGGTGCTATGGCTTGGATTAGATGTTCCCTCAAAGCTCAAGATGGTTAGAGGTGAAATGATTGGGCTATGAGAGTCTCATCTGATCAGTGTGTTAACTCTCTGATAGGTAGGCAGGGTGTGGCTAGAGGAGGCTGGTCATTGTAGGAGCATGCCTTTGGGGTATATATGCTGTTCTTGGTGAGCAGAGTTCTCTCTCCATTTCTTGGTAGCCATGTCCTACTTTCCTCCATCACACTCTTCCGCCATAATGTCCTACCTTACCTTGGGGCACTAGAGAATGGAGGAGGCCATTTATGGTCTGAGGTCTCTGAAATTGCAAGCCCCTGAATAAATTTTTCCTGCTTTATGTTTTTGTCAGATCTTTTGGTCAGAGCAACGAAAAGCTGACTAAAACATGGGGATTCTGTCTATTGATATTTACTGTGTTAGAAATTAAACTGATGTTGAAAGCACATAACTTATTTTAAATGAATAATACCATATTTTTTTTTTCAAGAGGGAAAGACAGTGAGAAAGAGCGAATCAATTTTAGTTTTTCATGAGGCTTTCTTTGCTCCGACGCTTTGTTGTATAGGTAGTGCTGGGGTTCGGGCCCACGTGTCCTTGCACATGCCAGTCAAGAGCCGCAACTGCTGAGCCACTGCTCCAGCCCATATATTTTTAATTAAAAACCTCCATTTTTCAAAACCAAAAACACTCTATGAAGAAAATTGACTTTTGTACAGTTTTGCACATCTCCTTAATGCCTGGCTTAATAGAAAACAGCTGGATTCTCATATCTTCTGCCTTCATGTGGTACATTCGTGAGAAAATAAATTGGAAAACAGCTAAAAAGTGTTGTTACAAAAAGAACATGGAGCTCACAGATTCCTTGAAATGCCCTCAGGGATACCCAGGGAACTGCTGATCTTGACCCTCCTAAGGGGGTTGGAAAGGGAACCCTGGGTGGAGGGGAGGTTAAAACAAAGTGGTGATGCAATCTGCAATCTGACATGTTTTAAAAATTACTTTGGGGCCAGGAGAAATAGCTCAGTGGTAGATCACTAGCACTCCCAAGGATCTGGGTTTTATCTCCAGCACTGAAAAAAAAATTCCTTGGGCTAATGTGGGGAGAAAGGATTGAGGGTAGGCAGTCATGGGAGTGGGAGCAGGGTGACTCAAGGCGATTTGACATGGTCCAGGGGATGGAGGGTGATTGATTGTGGCTTCATGGAGTGGAGCAAATGTCTTCCCAGGTCAATGTGAGAGACACTTCAAAGGAGGAATCGGTGGGTCCTGCTTCTTGTCCTTTCTGCCTCCCTTTTCCTTGTTCCTGTTCTTTCTTCTCCCTCTCCTAACTGAGAAGACCTGGAGATAGTGAGGAAAGGAGCTTTTACAGGAGGAAATGTAGGATATTGGCTTATGGAGCCTAAGAAAGATGTCTTTTCCTGAACCAAACGCTTCTTTTTGTAATTGAAGAGAATAAAATAAGAAACTTTTTTAAAGCAGGTGATTTATTAATCTATCATTTTAATAGAATATTTTGGTTTTTTTATGTTAGGTGTCATATACATAGACATTTTTACAGTATTTGCAATTGACATACATTTTACTCTGTAGTGTTCTATTTTAACCTATCATGTATATAAATTTCCATGTTTCTTTGCAGTTTTAGTTTTGAAGATATGCATATTTATATGTATATATTTCTACCTTCTTACTCTGATATAGTGTGTAAATCTCTCCCCAATGGTGAACATTTCCACATTTTTGTCATTTCCATTTTCTTCTCTTATACATAGTGCACTTAGAATTCTAACAAACATGTGTTTTGCTTCGATTAAACCACTGTGTTTAAGAAAGATTCTTAGGTATGGAACAAAAGAGAAAAGTATTGCTGGAATATTTGTGAGCTTTCAAACCTGAGGAACCATTTGTTTTTCAGCCTTAAGGACTATCTACTTCTATCAGAGAAATAGATCGCCACCTTCCAGTTGCTCAGGCTCAAAACTTGGAGTTGTTCTTGGGGGGAAAAGGCTGAAGTGTTTATAGATAATTCTTTGTACTTACCTTGCAGTTTTACTATAAATAAGAAATTATTTGAAAATAAAAGGTGCGTCAAAAATCATCTTTTTCCTTAGGCAAAAAGTCAAGGTCAGACATAAGAACCAAGAACACACAGAGATATTGAGAACATGGCTGAACTTCTGTTTCTTCACATCCTACTTCCAGTCCATCAGGGAATTTTTATCAGTTCACCATCTAAATATAACCAAGCTTGCTACTTGTCAGCCTAATTCATGCTCCTCTGCCTCCCCAACAGCCTCCTTGCTTCATCCTTTACGTATTCCCTTAACCCAGGAGCTGTTCCTCCAAAATGTAGGCTGGATCACACCATCCCTCTAGTTAAAAACCCTAAGGGCTTCCCATCTCATTCAGAGTAAAAGTCAAAGCTCTTAAAGCCACCTGTAAAGAGAATGATCATATAATTTGTTTTCAAGTTGGAACTATTTTGGGAAAGAAAGAGGGTCCTTTCAGCAAATACAGCTGGACCACAGTCATAAAAACAGCAGATGAACTGCTCTGGGGTCGCCCTTCTTCTGGCCTTCAGTAGTCCTGCCACCTCTTGTCTCATCTTTCCCATTCTCTTCACCAGTCCTCTTGGGCCATGCAGACCTCCTAACTGACCCATAACAACCAAACACAACATCCTTCTTCCAGATAGCTTCACGGCTCGTCCCTTTGCTTCCTTCCGGTCTCTATAAACACCATCTTACTGGAGCAGGCTTCTCTTTTGTCCCCTCCCCGACTTTTCCAGGTTGTTTTATTCAAGACTTCCTGTCAGATTGGGTTGTTTTAATATTCTCCCTTCTTTGCAAGGCTGACCAGATAGAACTTCCACTAGTTTTCCTTAATACCCAATCTGGCTTCTTATTGATGGGTAATGTTTGCATCAGCAACTAAGTCATTTCATTTTCTTACAGAGCACTGAGAGATTACCCGTGGAGCAGTCTTTTCTTGACATTTTATATGAAGGAGTATCTTCCTCCTACACACACCGACACTTCCTAGCTCTCTGACCTCTTCAATTTTGCTCCATACGCTCGTCATTCTCTAATAGTCTTGCTAGTCTCTTTCCATTGAGTGAGTGAGCCATGAGGCAGGGGAAATTTTTCTATTCACTGTTGTATCCCCCACACCCAAAACAGGTCTGGTACATGGTAAATGCTCAAGATTAATGAAAGAATGTAAAATGAATGGTGTTCATTTGCTTTTACCTGTAGCCAGGAATGATGAACTGAAGGGTTTCATTCTTTTCCCGACCCTGTAAGAGACAGTTTATTTATGTATGTCCTCGGTTGGTGACACATTTACCTTCTTCAAGCCTTCACAGTCTCCAATCTGAACATGTAGCATATTCCTGTGTTCAAAGAACTGCCGAGATTTGCCTTTCTCCTAAGTCTAATTGAACAATCTGTTTCTACATGTGCTTTCTCTGTGTGTGTGTGTGTGTGTGTGTGTGTGTGTGTGTGTGTATGTAGAGAGAGAGGAGAGGAGAGAGGGAGGGAGAGGTAGTTTGCTAAAGTATAGCCAACTTTTAAAAAATTCTTTGACTTTCTTCAAGTCAGACATAGGAAGTATTTCCAATGAGTCTTGTAGAAGACAGGTTGCCCCTGTCTCTTCCCTGTGACCCACCATTCTATTTCATGTCTTTTATATTGTATAAGAAAGGAGTTAGTCAGACTTCTGGAAGAATGTCCCAATTTTCTATGCCATGGTGCTTTTACAATATCCTTTTTTCTGTTTTGAAATTATTCAAAAATTCTTTTAGTGCTCTAAATCTCAACTTAAGCAATTCCACCAAAAGCCTTCTTTGATCCACTAAAACAGAGTTGAGGGGGCTGGAGTGGTGACTCGGTGGTTACTATGCTTGCCCAGCATGCGCAAGTACACGGGTTCAAACCCCAGCACCCACTTACACAACTAAGTGTCAGAGCAATGAAAGCCATGTGAAAAACTCAATAAAAATTGATTCTCTCTCTCTCTCTCACTGACCTCTTTAAAAAAGAAAAACAGAGTTGATTACTCCTTCCCTTGTTTCACCACTCCTTTTCATGACGTGTCTGATAGTCTCATCATACTCCATTGCAAATGTTTCCTGAAACACTTCCCATTACATCCACTGCATGTGCTTCCTAAAATAGACAAGGACTGCATAGCATCCCCTTTGCTTAACAATTCCTGGCATATAGTAGACGATAAAAGACATGTAGAAGAACAAGACATGTAACATTTGGAGGGTTTCAAGTTCTGGAATCATGGAGGTGTTTTAGTCAGCCTGATTTTTACTGATATCACTACACCTGAAGTGTTGTAAACACACTACATGTCTCTTTGATACTAGGGAGGAAGCACAAACCAAAGGACTTAGCTCTTATTTGGTCTCTGACTTCATGAACACATCAGGCCTTTGTCTTTATTGCCAGTCAGACTGGCGTAGTTGATGGCTTTATTTTTCAAATGGTCTTGATCTGTTGCTTTTGCTCCTTCATAGTTCAACAGATGATCTCTTTCTTGGTTAACAAAGTATTTTTACTTTCTAACTCATGCAGAAGCAGGGAAACATATCTAACTCATAAGAAACATAAAGCTTTAACACATGCATATGGTCCATAGCTTCACTGTGACAGGCAGTAGAACACCGTGGTGAAGCAAAGACTTCGCAGCCAGATAGAATTAGCATCGGGTCCTGGCTCAATCATTTTCTTGCTGTGTTACTTAGGAAACCTCTGAGATCCAGGTTCCTTATCTATAAAACAAAGAAAATAATTCCAGTTGTTGTAGGAGAACTTGGCATAGAACTCAGTGCATAATTCATTCAGTGCATGGCTACTTCTGTTACTTTCTGAGAATTTAGATTTTGATGAAAAGGCAAAGGGCGGATCTAAATGATTTGGAAAATAACCATAATATTGTATAAGTAGACATTGTACCCTGAGAAAGTTTGCTTGTAGGCTAGCAACAATTGGGAAATTTTTCTAAAAGAAGAACTAATTTAAGGAGGCTAGCAACAATTGGGAAATTTTTCTAAAAGAAGAACTAATTTAAGGAGGACCACAAAGACTGAGTAGCCATTGACTAGGCAGAGTATTTCAAGGAGTCAGTGACTAGTTTATAGAGGTTGAGTGGATATTAATTTACAAAATGGACAGTAATATATGTGCTGAAGCCTTGTCCAGCATACAGAAAACAGAATCTGCTGCTGCTGTTATCAATTCCCTTGGTAAGGACCTCTAAGGAAGTCAGGTCAAAGACAGCACTAGGTTCACAGTCTCCCCTGGTTGTCTTAGGGCCGCCCTCAAAGTTTCCCATTCCAGAGTACCAACATGGTACAGTCTTCTAGCCATCAAGCCAGATAGTTAATACTACTGTTACAAGGCTGTGAGACGATTCTCTGCAGCCTGGTGTGGTTAACCTATGGAAATGCCCTTTGAGGTCAGCTATGGAAAGTCCTATGTCACGGGGAAAAGCTGCTCAATCTGAAGTATTTTGAAAACATCCTTCAGTTTCTGCTCAAAGGCAGCAGAGAAAAATTCATATATGTGTTTGGGGAAATACAGCATTTAGTGCTCTCTGCCAGGTTGAAAAGAAGGAAGGTATGAAAGCATTTTTTAGCACATTATATGTTATAACTCATAAAACTTATTGAAACTCAGTGATTTCTGGCAATAAATTCAAAATTTAGGTTTGAGTGGAGGTACATGTTGTCAGGTGTAAGCAGTTATGTGTTAACCCTTTGTGATCAGCTTCCCACTTTGTGGCCTACTCTCCCCAATGACATTAATTATCTCCACTGTGGAGCTCAGTTATTCTTTCTGCAGTTCTCAGCCTCCTTGCTTGATCTGCCTCCTTTTCTGTTTCCTTGACAAAAGCAAATCAGCATAGCTGTTTGCTTTGAATTTCTCCTTTGGAAGTTGATCAGGCACCTTGCCTTAAAGCACCTTATTTTTCTTCCCAGTTATTAAAGAATCAAGTTCTTAACTTTCCCACCACAGTAACTTTCCTAATAAAGTGTTTGAATTAGTGCATAGTTTTACTCTTTATATATGAGTCAAAGAGTTCCATAATGAGTTATGATGATTTGCCTTTGTCATTTTTACATATCACAAATTTCCTATAAGCGTTAACTAGTGCCTTTAATTACTATCATTATGAACAGAGACCATTTTGAAGACTATATAGTCACATGCCAGTTTGGAAGAGCATTACTGGATATAGTAACTCTGAGCCATCTGGAATTGTAGTTGAATTTGAGTTTTGAAGTATCTGTTTATGAGGATCCAGTAGAATTGCAATGTCATACTTATCTGCTGGATGACTTTAGGCAACTCATTTATTTGTCACATTATTCAAAGTGAGCAAACAAAGGACAAGGACATATTTACCTGAGAAGGTTATTGCAAGGATCAAATGAAGAAGTTGTGAAAGTGCTCTATTATACAAGTTGGTTTGATAATACTGTGTGGGATCCCATATTGGATTATGCTTTAAATTGGAGAATATTCAAGAAAGAAGATGCAGAAGCATCAGATTAATTCAGAATATATATTTTAGCATAAATCAAAATATATATCATTCTCATTTAATACAGTTTGACATTTGTGGGGAGGTCATATGGTTAGTGCTGGGCAACACTGCTAAAAGCATTTTCCGCAGATGTGTACCTGGGTATTACAAAAGAAAGCATTCCTTGGTTATGTAAATTTGAAAAACACTGAGTTAAAATTCATGAAGACTGTATACTTATGATTCCTTAGACTTTGCAATTTGCTAATTTAATTGAGAAATTTCCAAAATGGGAGTCTGGAAGATGCATGTGTATGTAGACTATATCTCACCATATTTTTTTTCATTTTCTACTTTTGTTGTATAATCATAAATGCATATGTAGTAACAAATATGATATGCCCCTGATGCTAATCCAGAATATCCCCCACATCACCCACACCCCAGTTTCGTGACTCTTCTTAAACAGATATAAATATGAAATGCACCTGTAATGGTTAATCTAAATTGTCAACTTGATTAGATTAAGATATGCCTAAGATTAAGAGGCACCTAAGATAAGAGTCTTCTGGGTGTATCAATGAGTGTGTTTCTAGGAATAATAGGTATGTGGTTAGCAATTTGAAGCAGAGACCCACCCTACGCGTGAGCAGCACTGTCCAATTGGTTGGAGGCTTGGATGGAGTAAAAGCCAGAAGAACAAGGAAGCAGTAGCAGATGCTAATCTGATTCTTCTTGAATGGGTTCTTGATTGCTTCTGTGGTCTTCTGAGGACATCAGACTCCAGCTCCTTCACTCTTCTAAAGAGGACTCTGCCCAGAAATTCTGCAGGGAGTTTCCAGGTCTTGGGTCCGGACTGGGATACATTTTTAAAAAATTAATTTTGTGTTTTATTGACAGTTGCTTTATAGAAAAAGTTCTATACGGTGGCAAGAAATTCCAAAATACGTTTCATTCAGTATAATTTTTTTATTAGATGGATATAGAGTCACAGTTGAGGGGGAAACATCATTTAAGAACAAATGTATATATACTTAGTTATCCAGGGCTAATGCCATGGGTTCTTCTGGGATAACATTTTTGATCATTTTGTTCTGAGGCTTTGTCATCCTGGAGCACAGCTACTGGTTACTCTAGCTCTCCAGCCTGCACAAAGGCATTGTGGGACTATCCAGCCTCTGGTTGTGTATGTAAGTCAATCTAATACACACACACACACACATTCCTATTGTTTCTGTTCCTTAGAGAACCCTGACTAATACAGCACCCCCAGCCTTTCCACAGATCATCTTGGGTCTAGAATTCCGTACACTTCATTTTAGGAAATACTGCTCTAGAGGCTCATTCAAACTTTTTTGTGACCCACATATTATACTGGAAGATAGGCCTATAGGAACAGCAAGTAACCTGTCGAAGGTACTATGTTTTCTTGAGATGTGCCAAGAAGCTCATTCAAGCTTCAGTTTGATTTGACAGAGGAAGTTATCACCATGGTACACATTACCTTTAGGCAAATGGGCAGCCAAAAAGAAGGCCCAGATGGTGGAGCTGGGATGTTAATGAGACTGGTTAGAAAGATTTACCTGACCTTTCACTGGTAACTCCAGAGTAACCATAGAACTAAGCCCTGCTAAGGACCTGTGCATCATGTCTCAGTATTTGATTTTCTCCAACTACACCTATGAAAGAACTTAAAAGAAGAACATAAGATCATAGAATTCTGGTTTCTTGCACACTTCCATATCTTCATTCTTTTGCTGTAAGAATGTTTAAAATACATGGATTAACAGAAGTCACAAGTCTTGTGTTCAAATGGCCAATAGTAAAACTTGGGTTGGGCCACGCCTGCCAACACCCATTTAGCTGTCTTTTCTTTGCTCTTTAACCTGAAGGTCCAGATGTAGGTGGGGCCTCTTGTTTTGGTTTTGTACACAGGGCATGCATAGGTGTGCTTGGTTTCTTGTCTGTCCACGGGTATGGCTTTGGCAAAGATGACAGGCATCGCGGACTTCAACTCCTTGAGGCGTGCTTCAACAATGGTTCCTGAGTCGGTGTCCCATCTGGCACCTGTGGCAAAAACAACGGTTGTAACATTGTGGTGCGCTGGTACTGATGTTCTGATGCAATAAAGATTCTGGTTTGTAAAAAAAAAAAAAAAAAAAAAAAGATAAACTGAGAGCAAAAAAAAAAAATTAGAAGAAGGTCACTCATTGGCAGTTCACTGCAGGTAGTGAACTGCATTTAGTTGTCAGATATTATCTGTTCAGGCCACATGCTGTTTTTAAAGTGAAGGAATTATACCACATGTTCTGCTTTCTCTTGAAAAATTCAGAGATTAATGGTTACATTTCTGTATGAAAACTATCCGTAAAAGCTGAGTAGCACTTGCCCAATTTAGATGGGGTGAATGCTTCTGATCTGTCATGGTCCTTGGTCCTTACTTCTATTTTTAGATGCGAGTTGCCTTTCTTTCTTTTTTTTTTTTTTCTTTTTCTTTTTTTTTAACCTGCCTGGCCCTGTAGGACTTTATAGTTGGTGGTGGTCTCTGCTTCGGATCTTCTTTGGGGCCGTCTGGGACTGTTATCTTTCGACAATTCTATTTGGGAATATAAGGAACCATAAAGTGAAGGAAGTGTTTAATCTGTCAACATGCAGCCAGCTCCAACTGCTAGATTTTTCTCTTGAAAGAGCAAGGACTTTTTCTTTCTTTTTTTTTTTTTTCTTATTGCTGATATTAAGCATAATGCCTGACATATACTCCTTAAATATTTTTCAAGTGACAAAAGAAGGGAAAGTAAGATAGATAGTATAAGGGGAGGAATAAATGAAAGAAGAGAGAAACACACAAAATGGATGACAGAAGGAAGGAATAAAATACAGAGCCTAAAAGAACTCTTATTTTTGCTGTAGAAAACATTGTTAGCTGATGTGACTAGAGTCGGGGAGACAGGAATTAAGAAGGAAATCTCTGAAAGTAAGACAGTTTAGTTTATTTGGGGAATGGGGCTTTTGTGTTCTTTTGCATTCCCAAAAGCATCTGTGACTATCTGAATTTCTGTATTTGCATGAGGCTTAGAGCTCTTTGTAGAAGAGAATTTATACTCTTAAAGAAATTTTTGAGGTACTCTAATTTCTAACCATACACTCTGCTATTCCTGGGTGAATATTGTCAATTATACAAAAATGTTCAAACTCAAATTTACTGAAATATGCATCCATAGACCTAAATAGAACTGCCCAGGGACCAGGTCTGCCTGTGCCATTTCTCTAGGATGGGGGGAAAAACACGCCAATTTCCAGTCCCCAGTTGACCTTGTCATGGCTGGAAAATATAGCCATAGCAAGCCACTCTGTAAACTTCCCTGAGCTTCATGGAATCCATAAAAATGAAGGAAGTGCCAACATAAAATGCTTTTAAGAGTTCTATTAGTGCTGCTTGACTGAGAAAAACATATTGGTGGGCAAGCGGGAAGGCCAGCAGGACTGTTTGCTACTAACACAGACATTTGATCATCCTGTAGGCCGTCTGCTCAGCTATTTGTCTCTAACACTTTCCTGCATACTCCAGTCTATGCTTGTTGATACTTGAAACAAAAGGTGCTGGTGTTGGACTTTTGGAAAGCACAGAGCCAGGTGATTGTGATGCTGGGATAGCTGACTGCATTCACAGTCCTTTGTGGGTGTGGACTTACAACTCCTTGTTGGGTAGGTTGTGCTCTGTGTGCTGAGGATTCACATTGCCTGGTTGAAGAGGGTCAATAATCAGAAAAACACCTTAATAACGTCAATGACAATCAACTGATAATCCTTTTCTTTCTGATTTAAATATAGACTATGAAAACCCAGCTCTTAGAATTAGACTGGGTTTGAATTTTAATTTTTACACTCACTAGGTGTATAATATAAGATCTCTTTAAGCATTATTTTTCTCATCTTTGAAATGGCAATACTTTTTATACAAATTATTTAGGTTAACTCATTTAAACTTCTTAGCAAAATGCTGTCATGAAATCTGAAATATTAGCTGTTATAAAAGTTTTTGAGTTTTAATATATGCCTCTATAGAAATATAAGTGTGCATAAATACACACATTGATGTATGTTTTGAATTGCTTATGCCACCAAATAATAAATGAACCTGTCTCTCAGAAATGTTTTTTGTTATTTATAATTATCAATTCTTACTAAAATGCAGTTTTAAAAATGTCCCTGTATATTTTCATGCATATTACAATTAAATATCTGACCAAATCCACAATATATTGTGGCTTTTTAAAAAATTAGCCTAAACAGTTACATGTATTAGGAGGAAAAGAGACTTTTTATATTTGCCAAGATATTTACCATTTCTGATTCTTTTCATTTCTCCTTTAAAAATCTGAGATTCCATCTAGTATTATTTCCTTTTATCCAGAAGTTCTTCTAGCATTTCTTGTAGCGTATGTGGTCCAGTGAAAAATTACATTAGTTATCGATTATTTGATGACAGCTTGCCAGCCTGCTTGCCTTCCCTCTCCTTCCTTCCTTTTCCTCTTTCTTATTATCCTTCTTTCTCTGTACTTGAAAATATTGCTTCTTTAAAGGTATTATTTTATAATGCTTTAAAGGTATTAATTTATAATACTTTAAAGGTATTAATTTGTCTTAATATTTTATTTATTTAACAAATATTATTGTGTGTGGTAAATTAATTATACACAACATATTGTTTTGAAATACATATACATTGTGGAGTAACTAAGTTGAGTTAGTTAACATATATATTTCTTAATATATGTATTTTTATTTTGCTTTGCTTTTGTGACCAGGACTCTACTCTATTATAAATTTTCAAGAATACAAAACATTGTTATTTTTTCCTACATATTTTCATTCCTGGTACATCCTGAAATCCTGGGACTTTCTATCTATTGAGTCAATAAAGTACCCTGGTTCTGGAGAAGAGCAGATTGACTTTAAAATATGAGAAGTATTGAGCCACAAATAAGGCTTTTTTTAGTCAACAGCAAGTTTAGTAGTCTTTAAAGGCTAGCTTTTGTTAAGAGAATAAAAATAATTTTTAAATAAGGACTAAGCTAGAGATCTGGGCATAAAATTTCCTCAACATCCATAATGTAGAGAGATGCAATATATGATAGCAGCAGCTTTCCCAAGACAGTGAAGGAGAATGAAGTGAAGTAGACACAAGTAAAGACAACCAGAAGGGATTAGGTTAGGCTCTTCAACAACCTAAACTCCAAGAAAAGAATCGCGATTCCTATGCCACTTACCTGACCCATCTATGCCTTAGAGAAATCAAAGATACGTGGAGAATGAAACCTGGGCTTTCCAAGTTAATGCTCTTCTTCTCCACAATAGACCATGAGCTGCAGGGCAGCCTGGGGAAGGCGGTGTTTATGTACATGTGAGATGGTGCCACCAATGTTCCCTTGCCTGGGCACAGCATGTAGGGAATTCAGAAATATTTTCTGTCCAAATGGAAGGGCATGGCATTGCTTCAGAATACAAGTTGACCGGAGAAATCTGAAAGCTGTACAGTGCGGGCAAATCACGCCCAGAGGCGATGGAAAAGCTGCTGATAGTGCAGATCCTTAGCTACAATCTTCAAGGTTCAGAACAGACCAGTCACACTATATCAGGAGTCAGTGAAGAAAGAGATGAAACCAGACCAGTCATACCTCAGTTCAGAAGGGTAACACTTGGATGAGAGGACTCTATTATTGTGATTTTATCAAAGCTATTCACCTACACTTAACAGGGACAAAGTAAGAAGAGGAAATGAGAAAAAGTTGAACAACATAAAAAGTAAAGCCCAAAGGAAAGTTTTTAATGGTAGAAAAATCTTAAAATGATAATATTAATATCATTGTAATTATATATGGTACCTTGTGCAGGTTTTTATCAGTCTCCATGGAAGATTGGGTTAGATATATTAGGAGCTCAGCATCTACTTGTTAGGCTGACTCACAAACTTATCGACTGAAGATTTTCATTCTCTTCACTTCCTTCCTCATTACAATGGCTCAGCAATTCTACCACTCAAGTACATCATGATGACTTATCTATCCAAATATATGACAATGCAAAAAAAATGTATATGTTTGGAGCATAGTTTGTAATAGCTATGAGCTAAAATTTCTGAAAAAAATATAAATCAGGATCTGGGTAAATGAATTCTGTTATATCCTTAAAAATTCATAATGTGTAGTCATTTAAAAAATGAAGTAGATTTTTAAAACATGAACATAAAAAGATTTCCAAAAATATATTACAGAGAAAAGACAAGGAATAGGACTTGATTTCTACATACACAAAATGTTGTAAATATAGAGGGCATCTGGGGATAAAGGTGTAGGGAGACTTTTTATGGTGTTTCTTTTTTAGCCAGTATATGCATTGATTTTATAATGAAAAAGTAAAATTCATTTCTCAGGCTTCTTTCTCAATGTTCCAATGGGAAGAAAAATAAATGTGGAAATTGAGTCTTTAAGACAGTTTTTTTTTAACATCTCCTTCTTGCCCTTACTAAATTTTACTTAAGTCATTTTTGTAGAATTAGTGGAGAAAACTAATCTAAAACTAAAATATAGAAAATCTTTTATTCCTTCATTAACACAGACAGCATTTTCATTCCATATCTACAGTCTTCTGTCTCAGAGGCTGAGGTGGGGGGAAGGCTTTCAGCAAAGAAGACAGAATTTATTTTTAAGTGTGAAGGCCTACAGTCTTCTCTGTGACAAAAACCCACAGCAAAGAGATGACAAAATGATTTGGTGAAGGACATCAACCTGAAAAGATAAATAGACTCTAAAATTGTTTTGGCCTGAAAAATCAATTCTGTTGTCTATGGGCTTCTTGGGAGGAAAATCACCTGCACTGAGGAAAACATCATTTTTGCCTCTGATTGGATCAAACCAGCAATACACAGGAAAGAAGCTTCCTCCATCCTAATTTTTTGTTATCTTTTTTAAAATTAGATGTATATAGAGATACAATTGAGGGGGAAACATTATCAAACCATCAATAACCAATGCATATATACTTAGTTATCCAGTGGTAGTGCCAAATCATGGATGCCCAGTTTGGGTTTCCCCTGTTTCTGTTTCCTCCAGAAGAGGGTATCTTGTGCAGGAATGACATCTGCTTCTGAGATGGTTCCCCCATATTTCCACTCTCCAGTCTCCTAGGAGTTCTTCATACACCCTCTCCCCTCCCCATTCCCCTCCCTATGCCTCCAAGTAACCTAGGGAGCCATCCCCCCATTGCATTGAGAATCATACAATTTGAAGTTATTGTTAGGTTAGCCGTCTAACATGCTGCTTCCCCATGTATTCTAGCTTCCACAGATGAGAGATACCATTCGGCCCTTGAGTCTCTGAGATTGGGATACTTCACTGAGCATAATTCTTTCCATCTCCATCCATTTGGCTGCAAAAGCTGTAATATCATCTTCTCTAATGTCTGAGTAGAATTCCATTGTATATAAGTACCAAAGTTTTTGTATCCACTCATCGAGTGAGGTACATCTGCGTTGGTTCCATAGTCTAGCTTTAGTAAATTGAACTGCTATAAACATTGCTCCATCCTAATTTTTTAAAAGTGATAACACTTCCCTCCAGCAAAGAAAAAATGTTTAAAAAGAAGCAATGAATTAAAAACCTTGTCCTCCTTTATTATTCTCCCAGCTACAGGGCATTACTCACTTAGGTGTACGGAATCAAGAGGCAAAGAGCTGTGTCATCCTGTGAGAGTGGCCGATTTATGTCCTTATGAAAAACAAAGAAATAGCGACAACAACAAAAAACTTTGAAGGTGAGTGAAGACTAGGAGAGAAATGTGCGTAAAGAAGCATCCATTGAGCACATTATCTTCAGGGTCCAGGGTCAGCAGCCTTGGCATCTTTCTTCTCTGTGTTGCATGTCACACCCAGGGGCGGAACAGACAAATTTTATAGATTTTCTGTAAGGAGCAGACAGAGGCATAAATAATCTTCCAGCCATGTCTGGAAAAAGATATCTGACTTGTCATGGATATTTGGATTAAAGCTAGCCGATCTCTTGTGATGAAGACTGTTAGAATGTGAAATGGAGGGGAAGGGATTAGGAAGATTTGGAAGAATCAGAGCTCAGCTCAAGCGGGCCAGGAGACTAGAACGGATTGCTTGATGGAGATGGTTGAAATTAACATCCATAGTATCTCCTGTTGGTAAGGGCTGCCTTTATTTCCTAATTTAATCTGAAGAATACCCGTATGAGGCAGATGTAGCCATCATCTTCTTATGGATGAGGGAACAGCACTTCAGATGGGTGTACCCCTGTTGTGTTGTTGGACCACTGTTAAGTCATGCAACCAGTTTTTTACTTTTATTCCAAAACTTGTACCCTCTCCTTACTCCAGGACGTCTCTCTGTTACATTAGGGCACCCAAAGGATGCTCATGATCAGCTCATCTTTACTACTTACTGTTTACTCTGCCATGTCAAGACTCTTATGTCTGTATTCTCTATTAACTAAACCCTTGGACTCCAGCATTTAAAAATAATTTAAAAAAATCTGTAACAACTGTAAAGTGAAATGTGGTTTCTCTCCATTTTATAGCTACAGGAAACTGAAAGGTCAATGTAATGGCAATATATTTGATGTTACCGAACAAAGGTGCTTCTGAATTTTAGAACTGGAGTGGTCATTTTGACTTTAACAATAGAACCCAGGCATTGAGACTGTTCTGCAGTAATTTTAACCTCCACTAGATGGCATTGTAAAAAATGTTTTGGAAAGTGCTGTGACTTGGGAGAGCTGTCTTGGCTCTTCAGCAGATGTGTTAATCCTCCAGGGAATCCTGGGACCCAGTTCTCTTCCAGCTTTTGCTCCAAGTTCTTTGTTCTGTTATATCACTTTATCCATCCTTGTCAGGAAGGTGATCATGAATGATTTATCACTAATGACTCATCATTAATGAAAATTTCCAACGATTAATCTTTAAAATCTCCTTTTCTTGGGAAGTTTGCTTCTTCCCTGGAGTCCATCCCCAATGAAAGGAACCACATTTATCCTTTCTCAACCCACAAGCCGTACCTCTCACCTGGATTCGTTTTGGAAATATAGGGAATTGTCCTAAAGTCAACAACACAATAGTCACCTTGCCTTAAGAAGAAATAGGGCTGATCCATGAGCTCTGCTTTCCAGGAATGTGCCCTTTGGCAAGTGGTCGTTGCTAATTCTGGGACCAAACTGTCATGTATGACAGACCATGGCTCAATTAAAACTGTTGCCACACTGCATATAATCAATTGGCTATTTTGTAAGATCCTAATCATGTGTAAAGATAATTTATAGTTTATTTTCTATACTCTGATTCTATTTTACTGGTAAAATCAGCTTTTCTCACCTTGAAGCCTTTGCCTAAAATGCCCTTTCTTGATAATTTTACTTAGATGAAAGAATGGAATATGCAAATTTCAATGCCCTGTTCAAATTTCAGCTTAATTATCATGGCCTTTTATACCTCCATATTAGGTTAGGGTCCACTCTTGTGAGAATTCACATAACCCTCTGCCTCTACCTTCAAAGCCACTCTACATATTAATTCATTATCTCTAATGTTTAAAACATGTCTGTTTTCCCTAGTAGACCTGAAAGGCCATTAAAGCAATAACCTCTTCCGTCTTGTTCACCCCTGACTCCGTAGAGTCCGACATGTACATTACATTCAGTTCGTGGTAAATAACTGTGTACCAAACTGAAATAACTGTTTATTTTAGCTCTTTCTGTTCAGCTGTCTGGGGAATAAATGTCACTTCAGGAGGTCTATGATATATATTTACCCAGTACATTTAGTTTTGGAAAATATAGGAGAATCTCACAGGGTCAGGAAGAGATGTAGAATCTTCTGGTAGATGGGAAAATTGCCTCCTAGATTGTATTGTAAGATCCAAAAGAAAAGTGCTTATCTTGGTGTTATTTGAACAGGATGCCAAATGATGGTTAGCTCTATCTATTACATTACATTTTGTCTCCTGGATTCTTGATCACAATGATGATTTAGCAAATGCTTCTTGAAATTTATATGTTACAATTTTGATATGATAAATTTATAAGCTCTTATTCTATCAGAACTTTTTGTTCCTTTGTTGATGTCTTCAACAGAGATCAAATGCAGAAAATTTTGCAATGATGTCATAGAAATAGATTTCAATCCTAGTCAGGGAAGTAGACTAGGTATACAATTTTATGTAAGCCATGTGCTATCTCTGAGTTTCAGTGTCCTCATCTGTGACATCAGGAGTTGGGTTTATGAGAGTGACACACCAGGTAGTTTCTGACATGGGCCTCACTCATTCCCATTCTTGTTATTTATACCCTTGGGTAGTATTCTCACTTAGAAAATGAACTGAACTCAGTGACTTGCTTTTAACCAACAGAATCTGGCAAAGGTTATGGATGATACATTTATAGACAGGTTACAAAGGGATAGGACTTCCATCTTTCTAGGTACTCTCTTACTCACCTGGTTTTGATGAAAGCTGTCATACTGGAAAAACACAGATGAAAAGGAACTGAGGGATAGCTCTGGTCAACGGGTAGTAAGGAACTAAGGCCCTCAGTCCAAAGCCCCGAATCACTGAATCCTGCAAAAGACCATAGAAGTGAACTTGGAAGGAGAACTTACTCAGTCAAGATAAGACTTCAGCCCTGTCCAACACCTTCATTGCCGGCTGGGACTGAGGATTTAGTTGAACCATGCCCAGATTCCTGCCACACGGGAGCTGAATAATGTGTGCTGTATTGGGCTTCTATGTTTTGAGGATGCAACAAGAGGTAACTTTTGGTTTTCAAAGTGACTGATGGCCTTATGCATGAGTGATCATCTAGGTGGCCTCCCTGTCCAGACACCTCATCTCTCCTCATCAGTCCATGTGCAAACAGGTATAACATCAGTGTTATCTACAATACTGCTTTAAGGTTAATACAATGAAAATATCTGCTATAATATGCAGCTATCACAGAGGGACAGCAAAATAATAATGACAGGTGGGGTTAGAAGAGCTATTGATGAGTATATAATCAGATCAATTCAACTCCCTTGAGCCTCAACTTTTTATTTGTAAAATGAGGACACAGGAGTAAAACAGGGTTCTCAGAGTGTGAATGCAAAGCAGCAGCAACATACAGTATCATCTGAGAATTTAGAAATGTAAATCCTCAAGCCTTACCACAGATCTACTGAATCAGAGTCTGGAGGTGGGGCTCAGGGTCTGGTGTTTTCACAGGCTGTCCAGGTGATTCGGATGCATGCAAAGCTTGACCAGGACTGGGCTAGTTCCCTAAGACCCTTAGAGCTCTACCAAGTCACGAGGATAGCAACAGCAAGAAATGGTTGTTGACCACGTTTCAGGGATTGTGAAAGGACTTTATATTCATTATGTCCTTTAATCCTCACAGCACCCTGGGAAGTAGTTACATATTATCCTCATTTTTAGTAAGATCTCTAATGTCTTTGCTACTTAAGGACAAGGATGATATTTTATTCATCTTTAAACTCTATAAATCTTGCACAGATTTCAAGAGTTTCTATGTGACTATGTGTGAATTAATATTCAAAAATTTAAGAATGAATAAATGAAAAGAATGAACAAATTAAGAGTAAAGTAGTAGAAAGATATGGTTAAGATCATAGATGCCAGATCTCTTTGCAGGTTAGCTATATAGAAGTCTGGGACACATTGGATATTCTCATTGCTTCTGAAAACAATATTGGAAGGTATCACCAAGTCTGTTTACCTGTGAAGTTGGCCTTGATCTCAGGGTAGCCAGCCTCTTGCTTCCTGGTGATTCCAGATTGTAAACTCAGCTATGGAAGAATCTAAGATGATATTTATTCGTTTTTCTTGGAGAGTGACCCTGGGAGAGAATTTATTTTGTAGAAATAAATTTATATCTCAAGGGCATAAGCAAATATTTGACTTGAGATTTCAGATTTATTAATCAGAGTATGTCCTATGTCTTCCAAAATTTAGAAAGAATGACTCCAAAACAGCTTAAGTTCTGATATAATAGGAGTAGTAATCAAATAAGAGTTAAAAGATTTGGATTTTGAGTAAGATTGTCTGGGTTTGGATTCCAGCTCCAAAGCTTTTAACACTCTTTTTTCTAAAAAGAGAGAGAGGGAGATAGGGAGAGAGAAAGAGAGAATCAATTCCTTGCACCTTTTCATCTGGCCTTTGTCTCTCTGACACACACAGGGGTTCATGTGGTACCGGTCCAAACCAGGCCCTCATGCTGCCAGGCAAGTGCTGGAACTGCTGAGCCACCACTCCAGCCTCAAAGCTTTTAACTCTTCTTTGTATACTACTATGACTAGATCAGCACTTAGGCTGATTGACTCCACCCACTAGGATATAGAGTCCATTGTCTTAGTAAAGGTTAGAAGTCTGTGAACTTGTGTGACTCATTATGTTAATGCAGTAGATACTATGGTGGTACAGGATTAGGATATAAGTTATAATCACATTGAAAAATGAAGAAGATGGAAGGAAAAAAAAGTCGTTAGTTTCAAACATGTCAGAATCCAGCAGGGCAAACTCCATTAGAGTTTAAGTCCTGGGAATAATCTTCTGTGACTTGAGGATTTGCTTTCTGGACCCAAATCCTTCCACATCTAAACCAGCCATTCTTTTTTATGCAAGATACTATGTGTTTTCAGCACAGTGGTTTTATCAATCTGTTTCCTGTTTGCAGAAATTTGGGGTCCAGCAGTCTTCATTCATTTCATCTTCTCTTTGTCCCTTTCAGTCTAATCAGGAAGTGTTTCTGTTGGTATAAAATTCTAAAGAGCTTTGTAGGCCACCTGTATATTTTTTTTAAGATTCATTTCAATAGATGAGAGTCTCTTCCATTGATCTTTCCTGGAAAATGCCATCTCAACTCCTTGGTTCTGCCTAGATGGCTGAGGAGATCTGTGAGTCATATGACTAATGTCTCCCAGGATAGCTCCATGTGGTTGAATATTCTGACCTTTTTGATCTTTCTGGGACTCTAGCAAAAGTTGTCTAGCCACATACTTACTTTTTTTCTCTAGAGAAGTCTTTCCTGACAACAAATTTCCCAGTTTCAGCATCTACCCAGTGTAATCTGGGTAGAATGAGAATTTTTCAAATCATCAAGTCTCAGCTCCTTTAATAATTCTTCCACTAACCTAGTTTCTTTCTCTTGCATTTTACTATAAGCACCTAGACAAAACCACCCTGTACCTTCAGCTATTTGCTTGGAATTCTTATCAGGTAAAAATCCAACGTCATTGCTTACAAATTCTGCTTTCCACGTGTTAGTAGGGCACGAATCCAGTAAGCTTTCTGCAACTGTTTAACAAGGTACCCTTTTTGTTACAGTCGCTACATGTTCCTTGTTTCCTTCTGAGTCCTGATCAGGAGTGTCTCTAATGTGTGTATTTTTACCAACAGTCTTTAGGTGAAGGTTTAGCTATTCTGTAATGGGGTATTGTTCTTTTTTTTTTTTTTTATATACCATGATCTCTACTGCCTTCTTCAGCCTCAATTGTAGAATCATGAACATTCATATTTCTACTAATAGTCTATCCAAGGAAATCTAGAATTTGCTCTCATATTGTTCAGAATACTTCCTGTCTCTGCCCATCTCCCAATTCCAAAGTCACTTCCAAATTTAGTTATATGTTACTATACTTACAGGCACCCAAATCTATCATTTCAGGGTTAAACCTGGGAAACAGAATTAATAAGAGATGTATATATTAAGAGTTTCATTGCAATGAATTTGTTTTTATGATTGTGGGGTCTTCCTAGGCAATTCTAAAATCCTGAGGAGACACTTTCAGGAACTGCCGTCCTGATCTCTCTGGCACAGGCTGATATCCACAGTTGGGATTGGCACCTCTCTGACACCTCAGTTCTACTCCCAAAGCTTTTCAACTGATTGAATCAGGCCTACACAGATTATCTAGGATAGTCGCCCTTTTTAATAGCCAACTGATGATAGACCTTAATCACATCTATGAGACATTCACAGCAGTACATAGATTAATGTGTGGCTGAAGAACTGGAAAATGAAGCCAGTCAACTGACACAGAAAAATGATCATTCTAAGCTTAAACCTAATTTACCTCTTGTCAATATCCTTTCTCTTCTCTGAGGGTCGTGGTGAGGAGGAACAAATGACAATACCAAAAGCAAGATGGGAAATAGTTGTTAGGTCCTCTATTTGTGATATCAAAAACATCTTCATTAACACTGGACAATACACTTAATGCAAATATACTTAAAATGATGCTAACATGAAATACTGTGTATTAATAGTCAAATTATATTGAAGGGACTAAAAGTCTCATGTGAATTCATGGGAAGAATTACATATGGGATAAATTAAGAAGAAAACGTTGAGAAGGCAGAATCTGAGCTGAACAGGGCTTGGTTACAGGTAGAGGGAACATGGTATGACATCAAGCAAGGATGGCTTGGAGATAGAGACAGTGGCCACTGGGAGAAACTTTGAGATGACTGTTCTTTCCTATACATTATCTTTAGGGCAGTTGAGGTTGGGTGTGTGTATTATGGGAAGCAGTGCCTCAATTTACAGTTGAAGTAATATGTAACAAAAAGTTCTAAATGGAAGCACTCAAGGAAGATGAATCTACCAGAGGTGGGTAGGGTGGATTGGAAGAGACAGAGGTTGTTATCATTGGATCACAAGGACAGGTCAGGAACCAAGACTAATAGAGTAGAGATAGGAATGTAGGGAAGGAAAACAATATAAATGGCATTTTGAAGCAAGAAACGTAGGACATGCAGTAAAGTGGACACTGGAGAGGAAGAATTGGCATGAGTTAAAATGTGTGCTGAGAAAATTATTATTGACTATGTTGAATTTGGATTTTATATGCATATAATGAGTCCACAATCTTCCACATTTTATTCTAGCCTCCTCTTCTGAGGCAGGTTACTAATGAATATACATGACAAAGGAGGAAAGAGAAAGTGCAGTAACACTTTATTAATAGAGGCTTCTGCTTGAGTTCCAGTGCAAAACCAGGAAGCTAGGGCGAATTATGTGGAAAATTTTGTAAGACATTAGAAACAGTCTATATATAGCTTAGATCCAAAGCAAGTGAAACAGGTTTCTACATTTGTTAAGTTCATTCTGGATATCAGATAGAAAAGCAACTCAAGGTGTACCCAGAGCCAGGGGAAAAATACTGTTTGCTCCTTGCATGAGTGAATCCAGAGTATTTACAAATGAGAGAAAGAAGGGTTGCATGCACAGAGCAGTCTTGAGCTCTCACCCTCTGGTCAGATAAAATTGAGATGAAAGAAATTCCATCCAGGAATCAGCGAATTTTTTTTTCCTTTAGAAATCCAGTCCTAGAATATGTCTCTAACTTCGTATCCTTGACCTTAACCAATCACTCTTATCTTTACAGGTCAAGATTATTTGTCTTTTTTCCCCTGGTTCATCCTTAGGGATGAGTGATGTACAAGGTGCCATGAGAACCTTCTTTTCCATTAGGACCTATTAATTTACTGTTAGGTAATTGGCTGGAGAGTGGCCTCATGGATTCGAAAAGAGATGATGAGAATTCTTTCTGGGCTAGGAGTGTTGTTAAGCAATGCCTATCCACAGGATGATATAGCACACTCAAACTGAGTGACTTATAAGTGAGTGGACAGAGTTTAAAGGAACATGAAGATTATTAACTGCCTCTTGGCCTCCTGGAGGTTCAGTAGGAAAAGGTGGTCAATGGAAATGCAATAAATAATGGTGTCTTTTCACCATGGAAGACTCAGCAAGAAGGCATCCATATACAAACTAGGAAGCCAGCCCTCACCAGGAACCAAGTTAGCTCATGCCTTCATCTTTGACTTCTCAGGTTTCAGAACTGTGGGGAATAAATTTCTGCTCTTTAAGCACTCAGTGCACGATTTCGTGATAGTGGCTTGGCTTGACTAATAAATTGTCTTTGTGAGAAGAGCAACCTGAACGCAGATAGGACTTTAGGCCATAGTTAACCTTGGTGACTTAGCAGGTCAAGCACTGGGAAAATTTATCACCTCATTCACTATCACCTCACTTTTCTTTTGCCTTTGAATCTTTGTTGACATCCCCATTGGATAAACCCAACAGGAATCAACAGGACAAAAAAGTCTGTTCATGAAATTCACGTATCAGCCTAACTGGGCATAGACTAGGTTGGGAAAAGGTGGAGAAAGGTTCTGAAGGGGTAACCACAAGATTCCAACACAGGGTAGACTGTGATCTCAATGTCACATGAGCTAGTAGTTGGAGATAAGGGAGGAAATGACTCTTGACTGGTAAGAAAAGCAGCACTAGTAGTAGAGACTTGAGACTTGGATCTGGGAAACTTTGTTTTTATATATTTATTATGTATGGGTATAGTGGCAGGCATTTTCATGCTTTCTGATTGATTCTATAGCTATAACTCTGAAAAAGAAGTATTAGCATTCTGAGAGGTATACTAGCTCAGATCTCAAATAGGCAGTTCAAGAACTGGGCATCTTATTTTGTTTGGCCCACAGGATACTCTCAGTGTCAGCTTCTGGTTTCTTTGAAAAAAAATTAGATGTATTGCAGCAGGCTCGTGTTCCTACAAGCTATAATTGTGTGGTAACTTTCATCTTTAGACTGGATGTGAATCCCCACACTCCCTATTGTACTATTGCATTCCACCTGCCAGATTAGTTCATTTAAAATATCTGCCAAGTATTTTAATTTGTGAGCCTGATTTATACCTTCTTATATGCAGATTGATAAATTAAGGAATGGAGAAATTGGATGCGTTGTTCAAAATTCAATAGCTAGATAATGCCAAATTTTATTCTAGAATTTAGGTCTAATCATCTGCATCAAGTTATCCGTTAAATCTAAGAGTGGGCTATTGGAAATCTCAGAGTAATCAAGGCACTAGCACTGACATAAAAACAGACACATAAATCACCAAAAGAAAACAGAGTCTAGAAATCAACCCACATATATATGCTTAACTCATTTTCAATAGAGCCACCAAGGTAATTCAATGAGGAAAGTAAGATATTTTCCACAAATGGTGTTTGAGTGACTGGGATAAACACACGGAAAAAAGGACCATCTACCTCAATCTCATTATACACATAAATTAATTCAAGATGGGTCTTGAGACTAAATGTACAAGCTATTTTAGCTTCTAGCAGAAAATAGAAGCACATCTTTCTGACCTTAGACAAAGCAAAGATTTCTAGGAGATGGTACAAAAAGCACTAACCATAAAATAAAACAAGTCTTGAAAAGAATGGTAAGTTGATGCAGAGAGGGACCAGAGTGGCTAGTGTAAGGGTGTAAGAAAGTAGGCACTTACAAAAGAGCAAGAGAACAATAAAATGTGTTGGCAGAAATACTGTAAGTGGTTAGTATGTTCTGAATTTTCCCCAAGGCTCCTATCTGCCTATTTAATTTGGTTCCATAAAGTTTATGTGAAAACCTTCTAAAAGCCTCTTGTTTAAGTAGGCTTCAGTGACCTAATGATTCAAATTGCTGAAGCTATTTCTTGTTGGAATTTTGAGCCCTCTCACAGGTTTTGTTTAGCTCTCTGTCCAAGGCATGCTCTGAGGCTTACTATCTCTCTTCCCAGTCTGAGTCATACCAATGTTTCTGGCCTTGACCATTAAACTCTTTTTAAGGCAATAGCTCCACACAGTGTTAGTTTCGAACAAACCTGTGTTTATGATGAAGTAGACCCTGGACTCAAAAAATAGCCATCGTCCTTTCTCCTGAATGAATCAATTCGCAAGGTACAAAAGGTTAAGTACAAAGTTGTATGACGTTCTTTTTCATTTGCCCTTGCCATGTGGACACCAGCTACGTAAGCAAGACATTTTGTTTCGAGAGAGTGAAAGCTGCTTCTCTTTCCTCCTAACATACCCACTTTAGCAAATTATTGTATTCTTGATTCCTTGGTGGCAAGCATTCATTTCTGTGCCATATATAAAGTTCATAACAGAGTTCTGCTGGGCATGGTGGCATATATCTCTAATCCCAGCAACCCAGGAGGCTGAGGCAGGAGGATTGCAAGTTCGAAGCCAGCCTCAGCAACCTAGTGGGAAACTAGGCATCTTAGTGAGACCTGTCCCCAAAATAAAAAATGAAAAGGGATGGTGATGTAGCTCAGTGGCAAAATGCTCCTAGGTTCAATCCCCAAAACAACAAGAAAGAATAGAGTTCTTTTTGGATTATGCTGCTTTTCTTGTTAAAAGTATAATAATGAAAACTTGTTATTTTTTCTCCTGCTGCTTCCAGAATATACTGGTATTTTTCCATAGAATAAATCAACCATTTTCTTTTGTCAGTCATCTTCTCTTCTCTTAAAATAGTCTCTTGTTCTGATTATCAATCTGCTCTTGCTTCCCTCTTCAGAGGTTATCATTTCTGTCTTTATTATACCCTGAAGATCTTTTGCATGTCTTTTGTGCCCCAAATATTAATAAACATTTGAATTTGGGCAGTAAATGATGAACACCATCTAATCTTTTCAAATTCATCACCTCTTTAGTGTTTTCAAGATGGAAAAATACCTTTGTCCCTTCAAGAAACTGGAACAGCCCCAAATTGAAGTTCAATTTCTAGGTAGAAATACAGGATAGTACACTTGGTAAGTGCCTTCCACACAGCCTCATGGGAACTGCACATCATGGCTCTGAGCAATGTTCATTTAAAATCTGTCTTTTGAAAAAGAACTCAGAAGGTGCACAACCAGCTGTAGGTGATCAGTCATTTCACAGTGTAGGACGTATTGAAGAAAACATGAACTGAATGTTCATGGATCCAACACGACATTTTTAAAAAAAATTTTTTATTGAGAAATTAATTTTTTGAACAACCATGCAAGCTTTTAACAAAATAATATAAAATGTATATAGATTCTGGAGATTATATTTACCCCCAAGAGTGCCCCCCCAATTGCCCACCCTTATCCCTCCCTTCCCCTTCCCACAATGTATCTAAAAAAGTATTAGGCTGTATAACAATACACCTTATCTGGATTTAACACATGATAATAGACCAATTTTCTCAATGGCCAGGGTCTAGTTCCAGCCTCTACAGATGAGTGGAGACATTTGACTCTTGGTTCTCTGGGTTAAGCTGATTTCACTCAGCATAATTTCTTCCACAGCCATCCATTTACCTTCAAAGGCTGCAATATCATTGTTTCTAATTGCTGTGTAAATTCCATGGTATATATGTACCACAGTTTTTGGATCCATTCATCTAGTGAGGGACATCTGGGTTGTTTCCACAATCTAGCAATTGTAAATTGAACTGCTATGAACATAGATATTGTTGTGTCACTATAATGAACTAATTCTAAATCCCTTGGAAAAATACCCAGGCGAGAAATAGCAGGATCATATGGTGGGTTCATCCTAGTTTTTTGAAGATTCTCCACACTGGTTTCCAGAGGGGCTACACCAGTCTGCAGCTCCACCAACAGTGTGCTAGTGTGCCTATCTCTCCACAGCACCTCCAGGATCTATTTATTTTCTTCATTTTTGCCAACCTGACTGGCGTGAGGTGATATCTTAATGTAGTTTTCATTTGCATTTCTCTGATTACTAGAGATTTAGAGCACTTTCTCATGTATTCATTGGCTTCATCAATGTCCTCTGTTGAGAAGTTTCTATTAAGCTCTTTGGCCCATTTATTAATTGGGTTATTTGTGTTTTTGTAGTTGAGGTTTTTGAGGATTTTGTAGATTCTGAATATGAGGCCCCTGTCAGAGGAATCATAGCCCATGATTCTCTCCATTTCCGTAGGAAACCTCTTGACTCTTTTGATTGTTTCCTTGGCAGTACAAAAGCTTTTTAGCTTTATGGCATCCCATTCGCTGATTTTTGACTTTACTTCCTTCACTTTAGGAGACATCCAACACAACATTTAAATGCCAGAACTTTCTATCAGACTTTTGTGTCTGTTGAAGCTTGTGCCTTTTATTCTAGCCCTTCTGTAGAGCAGCTATTGATGTTTTCTTTTGAGGGTTCACAATAGTGTAGGATGTCATGGAAAATGCAGAAGACAGCTAGAGAGCTCGAGTAGTCAGTTTGCAAAGAAAGTGAGATCAATCAGAGCAGACATAGCTGCTACCCATGTTTAGAACTTCTCCAGTCTTTAATCTTCCTCATCAGAATGGTGGTCCTGAGACACATTTTAGTACTCCCTAGTTTTGATAAGGTGATACAATTGCTTCTTTTTTAAAATTAATTTTTAAATATGAAAGCAAAAATATCACATCACAGACAATTTGGAAAAGAGATAAGGATTAGTAAGCAAAAACTATTATCAATTAATTTTCAGCAAGTCCAGGGTATGCAATGCTGGGCTCGCTAGGCACACTTTCCAATTTTGTCATGACAACTACTGTGAGGTTTGGTATTCATCCTTGTTTTATAGAGGGGAATGAGAGAGTTGAATGATGTGAATAATGCCTGCCAATGATCAAGTGCAGATGGAAACTCATGTTCTTTGTACTCCAACTGGGTCTCCTCATAGTTTCTTAGACTAAGTGAATATCCTGACTTGAGCAGAGTTTTACACTGAAAAGCAAGGGTAATTGAACATGTGAAATTTACTTTCTAGGAGTTGAAGTGAGTATACACTTACATTTCCCTGAGAAGAGGATGATAACATGAAAGTGAAGTTTGGGAAGATGAATTTGCCACCATTATGTAGGTTGGATGGGGAAGGGATGATAAGGGTCAGGGATGTTGGCTAGGGGCTCATTGATGGAATCCAGGGGTGACTCCACAAGGGTCTTAGCCAAACATTTCATCACCCTGTGCACTTTTCACTTGTATTTTGGAGGTCACTGCAATTTTCACAAGGACAGTATTCTCTGGACCCATTTTGGTTCCAATTTCTTTTTCCCCTAATATTTTTTTTCTGGCCTCAGGGTGACTGCAGGTGAAATACAGTCCCTTAGCCACTCTTTTCTTTTAATCTCCTGATCCCAGTCATCCTTTAAGCTTGTTTGGTTCACTAATTAGAACACAGGAGACTCCTTTTTAGCGTATGCTGTGGCCCCAAGTCCTCAGCCTAATAAGTCTTTGCAGTTGGGGGTGGAGGTATTTGGGGAAAGTTAAAGGAGGTTATTTCTATTTTGGCTGAGACCTGGTATTTATCCTGCCTTGCAGCTGTAAAACAGAGCTCTGTTCCTTTCATCGAGGGCTGGGCCTCCAGCAGCCCCTCTCCCATGCCTATCCGCTCTTCCTGGCATCCTTGTACAGTATCAACCAGATGCCTCTGGGACCTCAGGGCTGCAGCTGGCTGACAGCGTGGCCTCTTTGTTTCTCTCCTTCCCAGGCTATAATTCAGGAGTCCCTTTTACCTTCAGAGAATGGTGGTTTGTCTGTCAGCCTGAAGCTGTACTTTTTCTGCCTGACTCCATTGGTGCTTATTATTTACTGTGCTGTTCAGCTGAGTGTAATATGGAAACTCCGAGATGTGGCAGAGAACCAGACAAGTCTTAAGAAAATATCTTGGAGTTGCAGATTCCATACAGCCATTTTGAAGCCTTGCACTGGTTAGAGCCCACCAGCCCAAGCCTCAGGAAACTGGAATGTTAAGTTGAAAATATCTTATAGGTCCAGGAAACTGTGAAGGTCAAGTTAGACTGCTGGATCCTCTTTGCTGTCCTTATTGCCTCCCTTTCCTTCCTCTATAACTGCTGTTGTTTTACTATGGTGGAATTAGATATGTTAGGGAATGACCTGAGAAATTTGAAGAGGAAAACTATCCCTTTGAAGAGGGACTTGGGAAAACAAGGTGTTGCCATTATTTTTTCCTTGCACTTAGCCTATATGAGCTGAAGAAATTCATAACATTCTTTTCTTTCTTTTAGGGATTAGTTGCCTACCCATATCATGGCTCTCCAATATCCCTACAGGGCAGTAAAAGTATGGGAATAAAAGACAATATCCTAATTTATCCAGTCTTGGAGACAAAAAAAAGTTCCCCATTTGACATTCTTGCCCTTTATATTCTGAGCTAAGATAGTGAGATTAGCTCCCTCTAGAGGCGACCACTTGCAAATACTGTTGAGTAAAGGAGTGAACTGTTGAATCTAGTTTATCAAAATTGAAGCCTCTGAAGCCAATATCTCCATTCCCTGCTCTTTTGGGGATGCCATGGTGATGTTGCAATAGGGTAGCATGAGCTCTAGATCTCATCTCATGCACCCAAAGAATGAAGTTCACAGATGACAGAGGATGAGAACTCAGTAGCAGATTTATTCAAAGTAGCAGATTCATTTGAAACAAGCAAGTAAAGCTCCCACAGCATCTGAGGGGTCCCAAAAGGTACCAACAGTGGCTCTCTGTCTAGGGAATTTTATACTGTTTTAATGAAAAACTAACCTTCCATTGGAGAGTCTCCCTTGATATTTCTCTTTTGCTGACTTAACTGAAGGTACACAATTTTAATTTCTTATTCCCATAACAGGATGGTTTAATGCATCTATTAACCTGAGTTTGTGCCATATTTGTTCATTAAAACAAAAGAATTGCTTGGGTTCAAAGCAGCTCTTTGTAGTTGACTATGGTTAGGGTAATCAAGGAAACTTGGGGCAGCAGCAAAATGTATAGGCAGCCAAGCATGAGTGGGGCCTTATAGTCAGGCAGACACAAACAAGCTAGTTAAGGCTGGGATGGTGGCTCAGCAGCATCACACTTGCCTGACATGTGCGAGGGGCTGGGTTCGAATCCCAGCACCACATACACAACTAGGTGTCACAGCACTAAAAACCAGATGAAAAACTAAAATTCATTCTATCTCTCTCTCTTTAAAAAATGTTTCTAAAAAAATACAAGCTTGAGCCTAGGGTTTTAATCTGGGGTGGTTGTCCTGCCTCAATGCCAGATGAATATGAATTCAGAAAATGCATCAGAGATGGAGACATAAGCCAAATGAAATGTAAGGTGTCGTGCACAGTAGGCCCATTGCAACACTTCCAGATAAACGAATGCCATCCATTCCCCATCAGGTCTAGGACCTGATTTTCTTTCCTTTGTCAATTCTTCCATATGTCAAATTTACCCTAGAGGGGTGGAATTAGTGGAAACTTTTGGGAAACATTTAGTTTCAGTGAGTCTTCAGGGATGATGTGCTTTTGCTCTTAGGTCTAGGGCATATTTACAATGTACTCTTCCTCTGCCGTATCAGTCTACAGGGTGAAATGGAGACACAGACTGTTGAGCACTTTACTATTTAAGCTTGTCAATTTGGAAAGCCTTATTCTTTCAGTATGGAAAAGAGGGGTCCCAATCCCAATACACCCAGCTCAGTCTGCCCAAGCAACTGCAGTGAATATTAGCCCTACTCTCTAACTGTCCTCCCCAATTTCTGTTAATCACTTTGGGTCTATTCCTTCCAAATGTACATTTCTGAGAAGATCAAGTAAATGAAATTAGTAAGGGAAAGTGGAATTTTTGGAAAGAAAACACTAAAGATCTGGTCCAAGCAATGAAAAATAAGCAGTTTTGCTCTTTGTTTTTTAAACATTCATGTGAGTAGGCACTTAGGTCTTGGTGTGACTATCATGTCATCCTTATGACAGTTTCCCTTGTTATTTGATTAAATATATGATTTGACTTATCAGGAGAAGGAACTTCAGTGGGATTAGGTTGTATAGAATGAAAGACCCCTCAATTAGGTGGCTTATTTGATCTGCACCTATCCCCAACAGACCCATCCAAAATTTAGTTCACAGTTACTTCCCTGGGGACTAACCCTATTATTGGTCCTCCAACAGGGACATTAATTAGGTTTCACCTTTTTTACCTCTAATTGACTTAGAGTAAATTCCTGATGTGGTATTGGGAGTAAAATTCTGAAGTTGTGTTCAGGCTCAGAACAAATTCCATATTTGACATGAAATGATTGTCATAGACACAAGTGGGAGTAGTGGTATAGAAGTCAAGTGTTCAGCTTTCTAGAACTTTCTGTGTTTCTTTGAAGTGCCCTCTGGTAATTACTACACCTAGTCCCATATCCTGATTCTTCATTCCATTGTCCCCTAAATTTACTAGGAACTCAGCCGGTGTGAAATTAAACATTATCATCTGATTGTTACTTAATGTGTATCAAGAGGTGATCTAAGCATTTTTTTTGAGAGGAGAAGGAGAGAGAGAGGGAATCAATTTTCATTGAGTTTTTCTTATGGCTTTCGTTGCTCTGACACTCAGTTGTGTACATGGGTGCTGGGGTTTGAATCTGTATACTTGAGCATGCCAGGCAAGTGCTGTAATCACCAAGTCACACTCCAGTCCCCTAATCTAAGCATTTTACATGCATTTACTCTTTATCACAACCCTGTGAGGTCCTTTTTATTAACTCCATTTTTTGTTTTATTTTTTAATTCATTGTTAATTTAATTATAAAAACTGGTGATATTACTTCCATTTAAATGTAAGGAAATTGAGGAACAGAAAGCTTAAGAAAATTGTTCTCAGTCTCAACAAGTGGCAGACTAAAAATTTAATCTCAAGCTGGTTGGATCTTGAGTCCCTACCGTATAACCCCTAGACCACACTGCTTCTCTAAGTAGTACAATAGGTATCTTATCTCTCCAAGGAACCTATCCCCTTAAACACGCCAAAGGCCAGGCTCTTCCTTCCCTCTCCTCTTTTTTTCAGAGAGATGAAAAAAGATACAAACTACAAGTCATCTCAATAATTGATTTCATTTTTTTTCCTATTAGAATTCCATTAACACCACTTTCTAAGGCTCATGTTGTTCTAATTCTGAAGTGCATAATAATAGGCTTATAAATTATAGGAGGGTGAAAGAGGAAGTCATCTAAGAAGGATGAATTCAGAATCCTGAGTAGGAAGAGGAAAAGAGGAGAAAGACAAAATAAATCATCAAGGCAAAATAATTGAGGGAAGGAGTGGAACATTATCGCTTCTAGAATTAGAAATGTCAGTTCATAAAGTTAATTCAGAAATCAAGTATTTGTGTCTGCAGTATATCAAGCAAAGAGTTGAGCACTGAAGCTAAAAAGGTGATTCCGGCACAACACCTTTGTCCAAGAGTTTTACATTTATCACAAGGCAACAAATATGTAGACAACCCAAATTTTACAAGTCAGAATTCCAACGATGGCTTCCCCTGCATGCTCTTCACCAGGGAGAAGGAGTGACTTTTTGATTTGGAAATGCACTGTGTGTATCGTAACCCTCCTAAAGATTTTCTTGGCTTCTCTTTGCATAGGCAGAACATGGATTCTGATATGCTGCCTAGGCCATGAATGGGTTTACAGGGTAGGTCCTGTCCCTGTGGAACAGTCCTGTAGTTTTCCAGCTCTGTCTTTGGTGTGCATGTGACCTCTTTGGTGACAGTATTAATAAGACCATTTTTTTCCACACACATAAATTACATGTTTTTCCAATCCAACTTTAAATGGTAATGAAACTAAGGTTTCCGTTAGTTTAAAACATTAGTTATAACAATATCCCCCTCACATTTGTATGTATGTGCATATATAAGCGTGTGTGTGTGTGTGTGTGTGTGTGTGTTTGTGTATATATTCCTCATTTTTAGTTCTGTCTGAACTTAGAGGGTTATTTCTTGTACATCTTCAAGTATACTTTATGTACTGCTCCTGGGATTTTAGTAAACCTCAGCAGTCCCTTGACTACTCCATTATCACAAATAGGCTAAGGAGATTGATCCAATCCTAGCCCAGAAATGTCTTCCTCACGGTTAAAGAGAAGAAAGATGGTGATCGCTGTGATGGCCTGATTAGCAAACACCATCAGGATTGCCAGTCATCTTGAATGGTTTGTAAAACTTAAAAAAAAAAAAAATAGGTTCTAGTGTGTGTTTCCTGTTTTTAGTAGCTTGCCACCACCCTGGTAACTGAGGTTAGAGCTGGTAAAACTCAGGGTGAGTGTGCACTTAGTTAGGGAAATACCCAGGAAGTGAATACCAAGATACCTTTCATGGTGGAGGAGAGGGCTGTCCTGGCTTTCTCAATGACCTGCATTCTCTTTGTAAGCTCATTTGTCTTTCAAAAACACATTTCAGGTTTGATGCCACTGAGAAGTCTTGCAGGTCTGACTTTGTGGTTTCTCCACACTCTGTGACGCTGTGCTTATGGCCCAGGATCATCACTGTACCTTCTGTAATATCACAGGGCTCACTCCCAGAGGCCAGGGTTGTGATATAGTCATCTGTGTATTGAGGTTTTTTTTTTTTTCTTATTTTGGTACCAGGGATTGTATCCCAGGGGTGGTTAACCCTTAAGCCACATCTCCAGCCCTTTTTACTTTTTAATTTTGAGACAGGGTTTCACTTAGGTACTTCGAGCCTGACTAAGTTGCTGAGTCTGGCTTTGAACTTGCAATCCTCCTGCCTCAGCCTCCAGAGCTGCTGGGATTACAAAGCATGAACCACCATGCTGGGCTTGCATATTGATCTTTATAATTTTAGACTGGAAGAAAATAAAGGTTCATGTACTAATTTGGTTTGAAGCATCCTCAACTAGAAACTGAAGTGGACTCTGGAAGATAAGAAGACGAAATATATGGGCACATGTGTGGAGAGGAATCAATTTAAATTTTTTTTATTCTTCAGGCCCTGGCATTTGACATGTTAATTACAAAATTGCACAATGAGGATACTGTGACCAGTGTGGAAAAACTAAAAGCATTGAGTGATTATGAACTGACCCAATTCCAGCAGTATAATTAGTAGTGATTTTTAAAAGTGGTTAAATATATAAAACAAGAATCTTTAAGAATGCTAGATTCTACAGGTTTGGACAAGGGGACATGGCTATGAAATGCTGGGAACTTGAATAAGATTTAGGGGAGTGGATATCAGACTACAGGGAAAGCATGAAAACCTTAGAGTTTCTTAGAATTAAGAAAACAGGGTCGGATAGTGATTTGATAAGACTCAAGATATTGAAGATTTATTCTGTTGGGCTGTGGTTTGAATCAGTGATGTGTACCTGCCTTGGCACATTACTGCACACACAATTCTTAGCATTCACCCTTGAGAATATTTCAGTGAAACATTTTCATGGCTAATTTTATAATATATAATAATGACTAAGCCAAAGAAAGAATGGAAACATGCGAATGAAATTTGATTTTGTACAGAGCAGTTGAAATGATTGGTTAATTTTGGTTCATTAGGGACTTGAGATCCTTTAGCTCCAGTCTTGGACCAGTTGTGACCCAAACAGATGATAAACCCTTCATGTGGGGGCTAAAAAGGGTGGGGTAAGTATGAGGGATTTAATTAAAAAAATCATCACCCAAAAAGAAGATAAAAAGATAAGCCCCACCTAGAAGTTTATATCATTAACACATGAAAGGCAACACATTCTAGAGGTTAATATTTTTAATAGTCACTAATGGCAGCTTTTAATGGCATGGGTAATATGGTAATTCTGAGCTTTTATATCTTGAGAGTTATTTTCTTCAAATCAAGTAATCTCAACTCCAGCTGTTAGGAAATTGAGTTTCCATTCTTAGTTCTACTCATGTATGCCCTTCAACAGCCACCATTTTTTAGGGTGTGCATTGTTGAGGTTGTTCTTCACCCTTTGACAATGTCCCTTCTTTACTAGGTTGAACTGCTTCCTAAAAATAGCTAGCATTTATTGATTGCAATACATAGGCCCATGCTAAACACTTATATTCATTTGCTCTTCAATTCTCATATTGTAATATTGTTAAAATATGTTACAGGAAGGTGAAGCTCAGAGAAGCTAATAATTCACTCAGGCAGAAAAAATTGCCAGCCAGCAGAGCTGAATTCAAACCTATGTCTATTTGACTCAGAATCTGCATTTCTAACCCGCAGATTATGCATCCCCTGAGTTAACCTCACACCAGCTCTTAGCCTGGTTAGTTTATCTAAATGTTCTATCTGCAGATATTGTTAGTTGTGTAAATGAAGAAATTAATGAATAAGAAATAACATCCTACTGGAGGCATGGAACTACATTTCACAAATGTAAAAAAGTACATCTAGAAATTCCTTAATTCATTCTTACGTCTTAAGTCCCAGCATGATGCTTGCCATATGATCTGCTCCATGACTTTTAAGGTACAAATAATGTGGCTGTGAATAAACTTATACATGTTTCCTAGTACATGAACACACAAATTTCTGTAGGATATGTACTTTGAGTGAAATTTCTGAGCTCCTTTCTTCAAATTCACAAAGTAATGCCAAATATTTTTTTTAATGAGGTTTTGCCAAAATTTACATTCCCATTAGTCATGAGAGGAACATGAATTCCTCTTAGTTTGGGTTCCCCTAAGAGCTGATCCTGAGGCATTTGGGTACAAGGAGGAGTTTTTCTGGAAAGTGAACCCAGAATGCATACTAAAAGGACCGTGGAATTGAGATACGAGAGGAAAGGCAATTGAGATACGAAAGGAAAGTTAAATTATGCAAAACTTGTCTGAGTGATTACTGTGGTGTATAGGCAATTAGGATTCATTTCTACCAAGGATCCAGCCATTCCAAACACAGACTGGAGTTTACATGAGCAACAAATAAGCTAATTTTCTGTTTCACTACTGAGATTTCAAGATTTATCAGTTAAAGTAGTAGCCATAGCTTGCTGGAGAGCAGGTGGAAGGGAGTGGTGGTGTGGTGGGCAGCAAGCAGAAGCTGCACAACCCTCTGGGGGTGCTGTGGTGGAGGAGGGTCTGCACCTGTGGCAAATCATTGTCCTGGCAAGCAGCTACATCAAAGCCACCTGGGGACGGGATTTTTTAAAAAACTCATTCCTAGACCATTTCCCCATAAGTTCTGATTAAGTGGATCTGACTTTGTACCTAGGTGTTTAAGAGTTTAAATTAACATGAACACCTATTAATACACAATATATTAGAATATGTCAACCCAAAATTTCCTTGGAGCCTTTTGTCAGTTGTCCCTTCCTGCTCCAGGACACAACTGATAGGCTTTTTGTTGTGATAAATTAGTTGTCTGCCTGCTCTAAAATTTGGTATGTGGGAGCTAAGGTATAAATCTTTTAGTCTGGCTTCTTTACCGTTATGTTTCTGAGATTCATCTATATATTGAGGTACATAGTTTATTCTTTTTATGTGTAACATTCTTCTGTCTATATATTTCATAATTTGCTTCTTCATTCACTTGGGCTCTCATGAATAGATTTGCTGTGAATGTATGTGTGTGCATGCGTACGCACGCGTGTGCACATCTGGTGGCATGTATCCGTAATTCCAGAAGCTTGGGAGGCTGAGAGAGGAGGATTGCAAATTCAAAGCCAGCCTCAGCAACATAATGGATCCTTAAGAAACTTAATGAAACCCTGTCCCAAAATAGAAAATGAAAAGGGTTGGGGATGTGACTCAGTGGTTAAGTGCTGCTGGATTCAATTTCTGGTAAACAAACAAACACTACAACAAAAAACCCAGAATGCAATCGTTTGTAAGTCAAAGTGAGAAATCTCAGGAGAAACCAAATCTTCAGCATGTTGGTTTTGACTTTCCAGCCTTCAGATTGTGAAAAATTTCTATTCATGTGCTGTTATTGTGTTCTCATAAACTAATGTCTTTCAAAGAGTAGATGCTTTCAGTTTTGGTAAAATCCAATTTATCACTTTTTTTCTCCTTTATCATGGATATGTAGACCCATTTCTTGGGTCTCTGGTCTGTTTCATTGAAATGAGCCCAGATGTCATTTTCTTCATGAACTACATAGGTTTTTCTCATGTATAACTAAGTTTTGAAACCCTAAGTTCTGAGAAACCTAATTCTTTAATTCGCTGGAGTCCCCTCAATAAATTACTACCCTATGAATGAACACTAGAAAGGCAGAAATGAATGAAATAGATAATCTCCAAGGATCCTAGAGTATTTGTGCTCCCCCTTGGCACCTGAAATCACCCAGAATTCAAAATTGGTATGGATTTAAAGAGATTCCCTTGGGAAGAAATATTGCCTAATTGATGAAAGTCAAAATGTGAGCACTCTTTCTCAGAAGCATCTGTTAAATGGCATTAGCATTCATTCATAAGCATCTGTTGAATTGTGTTATGTTGATTCAAGCAAGAATGAATATTACTTAGACATGGGAAGATTTTCTTCCATTTAATGTAAGAGGAGGGAAGAAAGTGTCTTGGGGATGGAGTCAGAAGAAGCAGGATAAATCCTAGCACACTCATTGGTGGATATGATGTCCCCAGTGCCACAAATAGCAACCAACACACATTTGATGCTGGCTGATTGATTGAATGTGCTAAGGACACAGGGAAAAGAGCTTAGAGAATCTGTAACAAAATTAGGCTAGGAAGACATCTAGTCAGTTACACAAATATTCAGAGCAAAATCCTTAGAGTCCGGTTTATATCCTGACTATTTACCAACAGTAACCTTGGGGAGAGTAGTTACCTCTCTAAGCATTGCTTTATTCTTCTGTAAACATTAGGATAGTGCACACTGCATTGTTGTAAATGTTAAATGAGCTAACAATTAATCCTTTAATGTCTCTCTTTGATGCTGCAGATTCCATTCCTTATGGCCAGAACTATGTTCTGTTCATGATTTTATTTCAGAGGATATAAAAATGCTGAGCTCCATAAACATTTGAACAAGTGATAATATATAAAAATTAATTTTTTGCTTTGCATATAAGAAACCCATAGTTAGTAGTAATCTATTGTTATTTTAATTTTTATTCCATCCCAAGAAAGATAATATTATTATAGTCAGCTATTCTTAATCAATGACAGCCTCTGTTTTCTATAAAAACAAACTACCTGTGTAGTTAGTATAGGTGCAATTCATTATTAATCCACTGCTTGATGGATATTCACAGGGTCACAGGCTTTCACTATGTCATATGCAATTTTCATGCTGATATTTGAAATGGTAAATTATTGGCTCAGATGGCATTTCTTTCTATAGGACACATTTTCATGGATGGCTGAACACTGATGAACATTTTCAAAATAGAGTTAGGCCTGCATCTTGGTTGCCTCCATTATGAAAACGTGTATGAGGGCAGACATCCAAGTTTCTTCCCTAACGTATGTCTAACTCTAGTTTCCATGACCATTAAAAACATTTAGAGCAAATAGTCCTTCCAAAAACTTAATTAGAAAGTGGGCTGCTTGTGCTTAATAGCTGGCGGATTCTGAGGCCTTAACAAGTGTTTGGACAATCTTGACTCTGCCTTTATAATTATTTATTAGCTATTAAATATTCAGGCCAGAGGTAGTGCTCAGAGGCTTTGTAAATCTACTCTTACCTGAGGGATCACACACACAAAAAAGTTAGTGTATTTTCTTTTTCTTTTTTTCTTTTTTACAAAGGAGCACAAGCACTTCCCGAGATACTAAAAATATTAGAGTTCCATTCATTTTTTAAAGTTAAGTATTTAAGGATCAGCAATCTAAGGTGGGCTAATAAGTCAAACTCCTGCATTCCAGCATTTCGTGACAGCATTTGCTGACACATATGATTTTGGAAGTAGGCCTTCCCCACTCATTGTGTCAGAGCAAATACAGCATCTTGGTTGAATAGGTCTAAGTGCTGTAACTTGAGGGTTGAGGGAATAATTCAGTAAAAAGCTCAATCTGTCTTCTTCCCTTTCCCTCATCTACTTTTCTCAAATTCATTCAAGCACCGGAGATTTCCATCTTTATGTACACCTTGACTTTAGTTATTGGAATCTCTTACAATATCAAAACAGTAAATGTTAAGATTTGTCTAAAGTTTCATATTTCAGAGGTGGGACTTTTGGGAATTATTGGATCGTGAGGGTTCTGTCCACACCCGTTGATGGCTAAGTGTACATCGAGTAGATGGGGCTTATTTGGAGGAAGTAGGTTATTGGGGGTGTGCCCTGGAAGGGCTTATCTTCAGTCTCTCACTCTGTTTTTTTCTTCAAATTTATTTAGAATTTATTCTTTTATTATCTTCTTTTTTTATTCAGAAATTTGATGATCAAACAAGCTTCTAATGAAATTATATAATATATATATATAAATTCTGAAAGTTAGATTTATGCCCAAGAGCCTCCCCTGAATTACCCACCCTTATCCCCCTGCCTCCTTCCCAATCTCTTTCTCTTTTTTAAATGCCATGAGCTGAGCAACTTTCCTCTGCTATGTCCTGCCATAATGTTCTCCCTCACTTCTAGCTCAGATCAATGGACTCATACTACCATGGGCCAGAACATTTGAAATCAAAGTAAACTCTTCCTCTTTTAAGGTGTTTGTGTCATAAACATAAGCATAGTGGTCATAGTGATGGACACCTGAGTAACGTGTTAAAAAAGGGACTTCAAAAGAAACCCAGCAATTAATTCCTTAATCGATGATACCATTGCAGTTTTAAAAAAAGCATAAGGTTTGAAATCAGAAGAATCTGGATTCAGACCCTATTTTTGCTATTTTCAAACTGGACAAATTATCCAGAGATTCACATTTTGCACTGGTGAAAATACTGAAAATGAGCTATTCCTGGAAGTGGAAATTTAAGTCTTTGCTGAGTGAACAAGCAAAGGAGGTTTCTTTTGATTATTGATTCCAAATGCTATTCATATCTCATACTGTCAATATAAAAAAGAGAGAAAACAAAAGCGGAAAGCAGAAACAAAGCAAAACCCACATTGATAAGAAAGATTCTCTAAAGAATAATGATATTTATTTAGGCATAGCAGAGTACTGGAAATATTCATGCCATAATAAACTAAAGACATATTCAAAGAGGTAGGGGCAAGGATAAGTTTTTAAAGGCAATAATGAGGAAGATTATATGAGATATTTTGAAATGATAATCCTTGGTCACAATGATTAATAAAAGGAGTGATGCCAGTCCAAGGATGAACAGTTGCTGGGCATATATTTTTGTAGAAGTACGTTTGGTTTAAGGTTGCGGTGGCTTCTGCACAAGTTTATAGTTCTGTCTTTTGTAATAGCTGTTATCAGGCATTCATGAATTAGAATTCTTTCTTCAGAACTTCCCAGCTTTGTTTTTTGTTAGGATTGACACAGCAATTGCATTTTGATTCTGACAGCTTCCGTATTTCTTACACAGTACCAAATGTGATTCATGCTCTTCCAAATGCTATTCATGCCTCATCCATGAACATACGCTTTGAAAGTCTTGAAAAATTTGAAATAAGATTAAGAATTCTTTCATGAAATTCTTGTTTCATTGCATGCTCCTGGTTTTTGTAGAAGGTTACTACATACTAAAGCTAACTACTAAATTGTCTGGGGAAAATACTATCTCTTCTGTCACTTCCTATTCCCTGTAAGAAGAATCCACATGTTAAAAAACATCTTTTAGAGTCTAGTACAAGAAATACTGTTACTCTTAATGAACTGGCATGCTTACTTTTTCCTGCTGTTGAGAGATATACTTTTTCTTTATCTGCCTGGAACCTAGAAGACCAAGTTAAAGATGAATTCCATCAACTATATAACTCTCAATAAACAACTTATTTGTGTTCTTCTCTATTTGATCTTAACCTTTCTCCTCTATTTTTATTTCTTACCACAACCCACTTCTTTCTTTGTGTTTTTATTACTGTATCTTATGAATTCTAGTTATAAGATAGAGGAGGCAGAAAGCAATACATAAATGCTTTAACAAATATAGTAGACGGATTATATTTCATCTGATGTATTACAATTAAAAATAAGAAACCATGTAATATTTTTAGGAGGTGGGATGGGGCACTATCAAGCAAGGTGAATCAGTTAGTTGTTGCTATGTAACAAACCACTCCAACGCATAGTGACTTAAAGTAAAATCTTTTCATCATTGCTCCTGAGTGCGTGCAATGGCCAAGCAGATCTTCAGGCAGCTGGTGGGTCAACTAATGCTTGTCGGTTTGGGATAGCCTTCTTCCTGTGCCCGACAGTGGTCAGGCTGGTTGTATCCGTGAGCTTCAACTAGGGCAACTTGTTTCTGCTTCATTGATCTCTCCTCCTTCAGGAGACCAGTTTGGGCTTCTTCACAGGTGGCCTCAGGATAAGCAAGAGAAGGTCAGTGACACAGTAGTTTTCTTCATCTGCCTATGACACAATTTCTAATGAACCTTTGACCAAAGCAAATTAGATAAGGTTACATTTAGTGGGTGGAGAAATAGATTCCACTTCTTTATGGGAGAAATAGCAGTGACATATTGCAAAGCAGAGAGGCACAGATGCAGAATGAAGATAATTTGTGATTAATTGAAATATATTCCATACAGTCCTAATAGGCATTTAATAAACAACAAGTAAGAATTAGTCGTTAGTGTGTCTGAGTACCTATTGTGTACCAGGTATTTTAGAGCATGAGGTCTAGAGGAAGGAAGTTGTTTCAACTGCAGAATTTGATAGTCAGTGATGGAGCATTTTCTATGACATGGTCTGGGCAGGATTCCATGGATCTGCTTAATAAACCCATCAATTCCTGTTTCCCCTTCTCTGTCTCAAGATATGGCTTGGCCTCTGGGCAACTGAAAACTGCTAGAAGGTTAAGTAGTTGGGGTAGCAGACTGTGAAATTCTCAGCATACCATAGATAGAAGAAACCTGTTATGACTTCAGAAAGTTGTGGCTAGGATTGGGGGAAATAAATATTCCCTGTAACCAGCTTATGGTCTTTTACCCCTTCGTATGTTAAGGATTGAGGAATCACAGGACCTCAGACAGGAAAGACTACTGAAAGGTCATGGAGGTCGGCTGCCACCTTGCAGGCTTTCTGACTCTCACTTAGGCACCTGTTTCTTCTAGGTAGACGGCATACCCAGATCTGGTGTCTGACTCACCTCTTGCCCTGGCTTTAAAACCGTGTATAACACAACTGCTTCCACACCATCTCTGGGGTTCTCATCCCCCTGAATGGAATGGATCTGGGAGTTCCACTAATGAAACCTTAGAAAATTAATGAAGGGAAGTCCTTACATTGTTAGGCAGAGACAAAATGACATTCTGTAGCAATGTATTTCTTCCCTGTATGCCTGAGAAGTTCTAAATCTCATATGGACTTGAATCACTTAATAGAGATCTGTGTTCATTTGGAGGGACTTTAGTAAGCAAGAGCTTCAGACTACGTATCTTCTTGTTTAATCCTAATAGATTTCTGGCAAATCTCAAGTAGAAATTATATAGAGTAAGCTTGTCACTGTCAAACTCTCAAAAAAAAAAAGAAATACATAAAAAATCAGTTGCATTCAACCCTTTATATTTTAAAACTAGTGAAAGTAGGGCTGGAGCGGTGGCTCAGTGGTTACAGTGCTTGCCTGGCATGTGCGGGTACATGAATTCAAACCCCAGCACCATGTACACAGCCCTCTCTCACTCTCACTGTCCCTCTCCTTAAAAAAACAAAACAAAACAAAACAAAAAAAAAACACATAACTAGTAAAAGTAGACTTTTTCCTTTCAATTCCTTGGATTCCTTCTTTTAAGGTAGTGTGGGAAGGAAGGCCTTTGCGTTGCGTGTAGGTTGAAGAGGAAAGATGTAAGCTTGGTGTAAACTCTGATAATTGTGAATTGGGCCACATTAAGCTGCATTCAATGTCTGCATGAACAAAATCTTCAAGAGGCTGATCATTCAGACGTGGAAACCTTGATGGGTGAATATTCAAAATTCATTGATGAGTTCCATGCCCTCTTTCAAAGATAAGTGCCAAGACCTTCCCTTGATTATACTCTGAATAAAGTAAGATTTGTAGCAGAAGAGAATGCATTTTGAATTTCTATTCACTCCCATCCCTTCTACTAATTACACAAAGCATCTTTTATATAGGAAATTCAGAGACAATTTTCTGCTTGAGAATGTGGGCAGACTTTCTTTTACAAGTGAAGAGCACAGCCCTTATGTTGTTAGGTAGAGACAAAATGACATTGTATAACAATGCCTCTCTTTACTCTGTGCCTGAGAAGTTGAGTCTCATCAACTTTAAGCAGGGAGCTCTGCTCATTTGGAGGAACTTCGCAAGATATACAGAGAGGGGAAGTTTGAAACACCAGCAGTGGGGATAAGCATGGGCTGGAAAATAGAAGGGACCTCATAAAGATTAATAAGTAGAATAAAATTGTCTGGAAAGAAGTCCTCTAATAGCCCCTTGATTAGCTGGCAAGGTTAAAGATGAATGGCTCTCCAGTGTCTGTAACCATTGATTGCTGGTTTGGTAGTGGGTGTTCAATGAGGAACCATAGAAACCATGTTTCTATGAGTCGTGGAGCAAGAACATGTAAATCAAACATTGATTCTTGATTAGGGTGCTTATCACAAGTAGAGAGACAGAGAAACAAATGAAAACAATAGGCCACTGAAAAGCAAAGGGCAAAAAGAAAAGAAAGATCTTTGGGAAGGGGCAGGGAATATAAAAGTGTTAGAACAAATTAGGATTACTATCTGGCCTAGGCACTGGGTATAGCTGTGTACAATTAGGAACACTGACAAGTGGTGAGGGAAGGCAGGAGGGATCGAGGTGATGCAAGTCACCTTTCACATGTTATCAAGCAGACAGTGTAAAGGAAAGAGGGAAAACACAGACAGGGAGCTGGGAAGTGCAGCCAAGACCTGGATGGATAATAAATGGGAAGAGCAGGTAAAAAACAAACAAGAAAATGAGGCGAGTTTTCAAATGGCAGGCAGAGAGAGCAAGGGGAGAGGGGCTGTTAAAGATCAGTTTGGGAAAGAGGCTCATTATCATTGTTAACCATTATCGAGTGCTTCCTGCCTGCTTGGTTCTGTCAAACGCAATTTACACTGAGTTATTCCACCAGTCTGCCTGTGAGGACCTTTCCCTGCTTATGGTCCAGGAAACTAAGGTGTAGTGAGGGGAAGTCACCTGCCCAGGGTCGCATGGTTAGGGGGCTGCAGCAGCCTGAGAGCCTGGTCCTGGAGTCTGTGGCTTCCCTGCTCTGCTATACTACTTCTCTTGTAATCATTCTTGATTGACATGGTGTGCAGCCCTGTACAGTCCCACAACACAAAGCCAGGGACATGTCCTTATAACAACCCCATAGCATCAGATCCATGTAATGTGGCAGCTAATGCCTTATGATTTGTTTTACAGGCTTTAGAGAAACCATTCAAGCTGGATATGCCAGTACACTGTTATCACAACTGTAAGAGAAGTGGGGCCATGTGGTTATTTTATCATTCATTTACCACAGCCTTTGCTTGGCTCCACTTTAAAATGATCATAAATTGACTGCAATCCTTATCTTAAGAGTTCAAAAATCCATATATTATCTCTGGGTTGAGGTGTTAGCGATCTGTTAGAGGAGCACTTAGACATGCAAGGAATTTTTTTTTCGGAGTTCAACAATTGCTTTGTAATGAGGAATAATAGCCCTAGCTATCTATTTTGTTCATTCATTGTGAGAATGTTTGTGCAGCAGAGCTATCACATCAATAGATCAAGGTGGGGAGGGATGAGATGGGAATAATGAGGCTGGACCTTAGGAAGCCAACATGAGGGTGAGCTTATCTGGCAAAGTCTCTCCAGATGCCCAAATGTCCATCTCTGAAGGTCGGTAGGTATTCATGTTGATCCTAGGAGTTGGTTGGCATCTCTGGATTCCAGTAAAGAAGGCTGATGTCCTTCCGCAACTTCAGTACTAGGAGGCAAGGCAGCCCATTTGGGTTTAGGCAGATCCTAAATCACTCTGCTGTATAAAGGGAAAGAGTATACTCTTGCAGGCAGGAAACTGAGACTCAGGGACACAGTCTGATAAGGGTCACCAGCTGAAAAGAAACACTTGTAAATCAGAAATGGATTTGGATTATGGCCTCATACTTTATTAGCAAACAACTTAATTACTTGGAACCTCAGATCTACCATTTCAAAATAGACATAATAATGTTCATGAAAATTTTTTGAAAAGATAATCTGTATGGAACAATCAGTTCCTGATATACAGAAAATGCACACTAGTGTAGTTACTGTTCTTATTATGGGGATGATGATTATGATGATATTGATTATTGTGATTTAGAGCTGAAAAGCATGGTAGAAATTAGGAATATGGGCCGGATAGTAGTGAAGAGGGTGTGCACAAAGCCAGCTATTTTACTTGTGCATCTGTGGAGGGGTTTAAGAGGGGAATCACCTGGAAGACAACCCAAAGTTTAAATTGTGACCTCTGCATAATCAGCTTGGGGCATCAGATGGATTCTAGCCTTATATTTATCCACAGAATGGATAGTAGAGTATCTCCTATGGTATTGGGTCTGCTTCTTATCTCAAGAAGTGGAGAGGCATAGGCTAAGGGTGAGAGGGGTTCAACACCCATTATTATTCAGGAGAGAGCCAAGAGGAGGCAGGGACAGAAATATTTGCTTATTTACTTCTCCTCCTGTAGCACAGGCTATCCATTAGGGAATACATTGAAATTTAATAAGTAATGAAGAACAGTATCTCAGGTAGCATCTCTTGTGAGGCATTGTCTCTTAAATACCTCAAAGGACATGCTGAAGGTTGTATGCTGGTTTTAGACAATTGCTTGCAGTGGGCTTATATATCTTCTTTCTTCCACAAACAAAAAGTTCTTCTTAAGGATAGATGACACTGGTTAATGTTGCTGTAAAAAGACCTGTACCATTACTAGGGGGTTATAGTGGGGAAAGAAGAGAGATGATTCATATGATGATCTTAGTAAATAATAACAGTGACAATAATAGTAATCTATATTTTTAAATGCCAGGAAACCAGTGATTGTGAGATTCAAAATCAGTTTAAGAGCATCTTATTGTAGAGGGGACTGGAGATGAAGGAGTTTATGCATCAATATCAGAAGCAGCAAAAGGATAAGTGTCAATTTTTGTGAATATAGTGACTAATACTCTTTGAGTATAAACTGGGCAGAATGCCAAGTATTTTACCTGGCTAATCTTATTTAGTTATCACAACAATTCTGAATAGGTACTCTTATTCTTCCTTTGTCTAGATGGAGAAATAAAGGCTTGAAGTGTGTATTAATTAACACAATACTAAATCTTCTTACAAATAAACTATGAAACTGCAATAGTTTCTTCTAATAGAAGTTTACTTATCAATCTTATAAAGTCCAATGCCAGGAAAAGATTTTGGTAGTGGGTTGTGGGGTAGGGGGTGAGAAACATACAGCCACATAAAGATTTAGACTGAGAAAGCGTCCGCCATCTTCAACATGTGGGGGCTGCGGTGGCCCTGAGCGTTGGCAGCCAGCTAGAAGGTAGAAAAGAGAGCACGGAGGATTTTAAGGGGGATTTTATGGGCCAGGGCATCTATCAATTCTGCTCACATTCTTTTGACCAGAATTCTTTCCCATGGCCCTTTCTAGATTTAATCAAGGCTTGAAAAATGCAGTTGCTGGCTATGCAGCTGCTTCCCAACAAAAGCTTTACCCCATGGAAGAAAAGGATAAATCTTTGATGGACAGCAGCCATCTCTGCCACACAATGGTTAAGCAGATTGTGGAAGGTCACACAATTAGCAAGTGACAAGACAGCGATCTAAACTTATGTTTGTCTGACATCAGAATCTACGTACTGAATATTCTATCTGCATTGGAGTGAAAATGGTTGATACTGAGAGAAACAGGTGGTTTTTTTTTATTTTTATAGTTCCCTTTATTCTCAGTTATGACTTGAGTTCAGAAGAAACACAGTGCGCTGTTTCCTCCTTCAGAAGAAGATAAAATTGCCTGGATGATGCATTGTTCTTGCTGTGACTCACCCAAGATTGCTTTAGCTCAGCAAATTACATCACATCATTAAATAGAGTGACATCTTTGAAGCCAGAGCTCAGTACTTCTCAAAGTGACACACGAGGAATGGAAAACATACCTCATTTCCTTGAAGAAGCTGAGAAAACAATTTATACAACAACAACACGAAGTTAAATGAAATTTTCCTTGATGCATATCCTATTCAAGTCATTCCATCCCTAGTTACTTGTGATTTAATGAATGCTATACAGATCATTCTTCAGAATGATTCACAAGACAATTCTCTGAGTTAATTTTTTATATACTACATTGGCAAATGTGATGTCAGGAGTAATATTAGTTGGAAAAATGAGTGTTTACTCTGTACCAGAATCTTTCCTAGCAACTTCTCATGCATTATCCCATTTAATCCTTTATAAATGATAGTCAAACTCTATCTCCATTAAAATTCTTTATGAATACATATTATTATTGTTGTTATTTAATTTTAAAAAGCAAAACACTGAGGCCCATTAATAATTTGCCCTAGGTCATAAATTTAGAGGTAAAGAAAGCTATCATATGACCCAAGCGGTGTGATTCCAGAGCCTACACTCTTAGTTATAGTCTTTACACAGGGCTTGGCCTGCTGATGGTGGATAAGCAATAATCAAGGTGAAAGGATGGGAGAATTGTTTGTATACCATAAAATACCATGTTTTAGGTATTTTATAAATATAAACAGCTGCTAGGTATACTCCATGGTTTCATGGCCTAAACTCTGTTTCAACTGTTTTCACTGATTTTCAAAATTTTATCCTTTATCATCCATGTGAATTCAAGTCAGCCCTGAATTTATTCAAATAGCTAGAGAAAATAATTACAATACACTAGAAAAGCACGCATGTAGGGACACCCAAATCCACCTGCCACACCATCCTCATCTGTGTCTCTTCAGTAGTACTAGGCCCTTCTGTTTGAACTCTGGGTACCACATGTTTATCAGGAGACATTTTCTCAGCATAGTAGTCATCTTCCTCTACTGTAATTCAGTCTCTTACTAGCTGCGACAAAGACAAGATTTTTCTAAATATATAAATGATATCTCATTCAATGATTTTCCTTTATGTGTACGTAAAGGAACTGAACCTCAGCGAGCTTAAACACTTGCTTCTGGTCACAGAGCTAGTTAAGTTGCCAAGTAGTGGGATGAACCCTCATCTCTCTGACTTCCAATTCAGAGCTCTGAAACTCTTAGACACATTCTTCTTTTGATTTCTAGGGCTCTGCTCTCCTGGTTAACCTTTTATCACCTTGGAATTTTCTTGGTTTCTCTGTAGGTTTCCTTCTACTTTCTGTAGCCTCCTATGATATTCTCAAAGCAACATCTTTGGAAGATTCCTCTTCTCTACATAGACCAGATGCTTGGTGATTTTGTGTCTTCTCATGACTTTGGATATTATTGTATATAATGATAATTACTAATAACCTCTACTGCCTTAACTTCTCCCCAGAATTCTTATTTCAAATCCAACTTTGTCCTTGATAGTCCTACTGGGATACTTATCAACATATCAAATCTAAATGTCTTAAATCCTACTCTTTTTTCCCTACTCATTATTTCTTATTTCTTAAACTAAAAATCTTGGAACTCTCCCTGTCCTTCACACCCCAAATCCAAATTCTTGGCAAATATTTTTGGTCTGACCCCAAGTACAGGCAGATGGTCATTTTCTCACTATCTCCAATGTTACCAGTCTGGTGCAAGCTAAGTTATTTACCTAGATCATGGAAGAGTCTCCTAAGCAGCATCTTTATTTCCATGCTTTACTGCTCTGATTCTCAGAGGGGTCATTTTAAAACAAAATCTAAATCACGTCATTCTTGTTTTAGTCAACTTTTCATTGCTATGACCAAAGTACCTGACAAGAACAATTTAGAGGAGGAAAGATTTATGTTGGCCCTTTGTGTCAGAGAATTTACACAACAACATGGCTATGGCAGAAGAAAGCTGGTCATAGATGGCCGTAAAAGAGAAGAGAAAGAGACAGGAGAGCGATGAGTGTGCCAGGGCCAAGATATAGAACCCATGAGCGTGTTCCCCGTAATACATCTCCCTCATCTACTCCCCCCATGCCTACTGTTACCACCCACTAATCCACTGCTATTGTTAAACTATCAAATGAATTAATCCATTGGAATTCAATCATTTACTAAAATCCCCACTTCTGAACTTTGCTGCAATAGGGACCATGCTTTCAACACATGAGGTTTTGGGAGGACATTCTAGACCCAAACCATAGCACATCTATTAAACTTTGCTGTATCATCTTATATTAAAATGCTAAATCCTTGACACAAGCTGATGCTCTGTTCTCTCTCTCTGACATCATCTCCTCTTTCTCTCATTTCCTCCATTCCGCCACACTGGCCTTTTTGTCATTCCTCAAATAACCAAGCAAGCCCAATTTCAGTGTTTTTACATATAATCCCCTCTTCCTGGAATGCTCTTCACATAGTTGTATATGTGGATAGCTCTCTTATTCTTCTAGGTGTTTGTTCATATATCACTTTTTCTGGGGGGGGGTGGAGGGGAGGATTATGACAGAATCAAGCTAGGCAGTGATTTCCTGGTCTCTACAGGACTCTTTTTTCTTAATTCATAAATTTATTTGCTGAACAATCAAACAAGCTTCTAATGAAATAATATATATAAATTCTGAAAATTAGATTTACCCCTAAGAGCACCCCCCAATTACCCACACTTATCCCTCCCCCCTTCCCAATACATCTCTATAAATGCCTTAGATTGTGTGATGTTACAGCATATCTGGATTTAAAACATGATAATAGACCTTTCTCAATGGCCAGGGTCTAGCTCTAGACTCCACAGATGGGTGGAGACATTCGACCCTTGGTTCTCTGGGTTATGCTTATTTCACTCAGCATAATTTCTTCCATAGCCATCCATTTACCTTCAAAGGCTGCAATATCATTGTTTCTAATTGCTGAGTAGAACCCATGTACCACAGCTTTTGGTTCCATTCATCCAGTGAGGGACATCTGGGTTGTTTCCAAGATTTAGCTATTGTAAACTGAGCTGCTATGAACATAGATATTGCTGTGTCACTATAGTGTGCTGATTCTAAATCCCCTGGAAAAATACCCAAGAGAGGAATAGCAGGTTCATCCCTAGTTTTTTGAGGATTCTCCACACTGTTTTCCATAGGGGCTGTACCAGACTACAGTTACACCAACAGTGTGCTAGTGCGCCTATCTCTCCATAGCCCCTCTAGCATCTATTATTGTTTATTTTCTTCATTTTTGCCATTCTGACCGGCATGAGGTGATATCTTAATGTAGTTTTCATTTGCATTTCTCTGATTGCTAGTGATTTAGAGCACTTTCTCATGTATTCATTGGCTTGATCAATGTCCTCTGTTGAGAAGTTTCTATTTAGCAATTTGGCCCATTTATTAATTAGGTTGTTTGTGTTTTTGTAGTAGAGATTTTTGAGGATTTTGTAGATTCTGGATATGAGGCCCCTGTCAGAGGACTCACAGCCCATGATTCTTTCCAATTCTGTAGGAAACTTCTTGACTCTTTTGATTATTTCCTTGGCAGTGCAAAAGCTTTTTAGCTTTATGGCATCCCAGTCACTGATTTTTGACTTTGCTTCCTTCACTTTTGGAGACATGTTGAGAAAGACTTTGCCTACTCCCAAATGCTGAAGTGTTGGACCTAATTTTTCTTCCATCAGTTGCATGGTAGCTGGTTTAATGCCTAGCTCCTTGATCCATTTTGATTTGATTCTCGTGTAAGGAGAAAGATATGGGTCGAATTTCAACTTTCTGCAAGTGGCTGTCCAGTTTAGTTTGTCCAGCACCATTTGTTGAAAAGGCTGTCTCTTCTCCATGTAATATTTTATCCCCCTTTGTCAAAAATCAGGTGTTTAACGATTTGAGGGTTTGTTTCAGGGTCTTCTATTCCATTGGTCTTCTTTCCTATCTTGATACCAGTACCATGCTGTCTTTGTTACTATGGCTCTATAGTATAGTTTTAAATCTGGAATGGCAAAACCACCTGTTTCATCTTTCTTGCTTAGTTATGTTTTGGCAATTCTAGGTTTCTTATTGTTCTAAATGAATTTGAGAATTGCTTTCTCTATGTCTGTAAAGATTGACATAGGTATTTTAATAGGTAGGGAATGCATTAAATCTATAAAGAGCTTTTGGTAGAATGGCCATTTTTATTAATTCTGCCTAAACAAGAGCATGGGATATCTTTCTATCTTATTAGGTCATCTTGGATTTCATTCTTCAATGACCAATAATTTTCATTGTAGAGATCTTTGATTTCCCTTGTAAGATTAATTCCCATGTGTTTTATTCTTTTCGAAGATATTGTGAATGGGACTGATTTCCTGATTTCTTCATCAGTCCTATTATTATTAGTGTATAGGAAAGCTATTGATTCATGGGTGTTGATCTTGTAGCCTGCCACTTTGCTAAATCTGTTTATAAGTTCAAGCAGTTTACTGATGGAGTTTTTTGGATCTTCCAGATACAGGATCATGTCATCAGCAAAAAGGGTTAGTTTGACTTCCTCTCTTCCTATTTTTATCCCTTTGATTTCTTTCTCTTGCCTAACTGCTCCAGCTAGGGTCTCAAGAACAATATTGAATAAAAGTGGTGAGAGCGGACAGCCTTGTCTTGTTCCCAATGTTAGTGGAAATGATTTCAGCTTTTCTCCGTTTAGTATTATACTAGCTGAAGGTTTAGCATATATAGCCTTTACATAGTTCAGAAATGTACCTTTGATCCCTAGCTTCTCTAGAGTTTTGAGCATAAAAGGGTGCTGGATTTTATCAAAGGCCTTTTCTGCATCCATTGAGATGATCATATGTTTTTTGTATTTGATTCTGTTTAAGTGGTGAATTGTGTTAATTGTTTTGCATATGTTAAACCAGCCCTCTGCAGGACTCTTAAAAGAAGCAGCATTCAGAGCAAAGTATAGAGGTGGATAACAAAACAAAACAAAAAACAAAATTACTCTTAGACTCCCTTTTTCTTAGACTCTCTTTTTCTTAGACTATCTTTTTCTTAGACTGAGACCTGAAAGAGACTGCAGGTGGGGCAGCTGGTTTGGAAAAGGAACTGATAAGTGCCCTGACTACAATCTCAGAACAGTGGAAGAGTTGGGGAGGGGAACCAAAGAGAAAAGTACTGAACAATGGAAAAAAAAAAAAAAAACAAAGCACTTGCTTGAGCTCATACATGCAAGGAAATGATCAGAGGGGCACTTATAAATTAAGACAAGACAATCAAAGGGGAAAAAATTTTACTTGAGAAGCACTGATGTCAGTTTGAATCCAAGTCCTGAACACAGGGCTGGGTATATACCCGCAGCCATTCTATGGTAGTCTGCCAATCACCTCACTGAATTAATACTAATGCTCCTCTTTACCTCCATTTACCTTGGTGTAAATTCAACTATATTAGATTCTCTCTCTCCCTCTCTCTCCATCCCCTCTGTCTTTTTATCTTTTCCTTTTTACCTTGGTGCAAATTAACTAATCTTAGGTTCTCTCCTTTTCTCATTCTCTCACTGTCTCTCTTTCTGCCTACCTCCATTTTACCTTTTCCACTTACCCAATTTTCCTCCTCTCCTCCTTCTAATACCCACTTAAGGTAATAATAAGGTTATTAATTAAACTAATCATTTAATCTGTTCCAGAATTTTTGTTATAGATATTTCACTGAATTTGGGGAAATGAAGAGAACAATTGCAACAAACTTTTGTTGACTTTGAAAAGAATGTAGTATATAGTTTTCAACAGCTTCTCTTAAAGAAGGAGTGATATTGGAGTCATACATCAAATTAAAATAGTAGTATCCAGAAATCCACCACACTTAAAACCCATAAGGAAAGGAAGCTCACAAAGTAAGCCCTCACTTGAAAAAAGGAAATAAAAAAATACTGAAAGTTGGATAAACATACAAACAATATGAAAAAACAAGGGAACCAAGTAGCCCAAACAAGCCATGATGACAAACAATATGAAAAAACAAGGGAACCAAGTAGCCCAAACAAGCCATGATGCCTCAGCAACAGACATCAATGACAGCACAATGGAAGAAATATCAGAGAAGGAATTTAGAAAATTCATACTTAAATTGCTCTACAAGGTAAAAGATAAAGTAAGAAAGGAATACAAAGGGGAAATGCAGGATGTGAAAAACCACTTCAATAAAGAGATAGAGATTCTGAAAAGGAATCAAATGGAAATCCTCAAAATGAGGGAAAACACTAAACCAAATTAAAAATTCAGGGGAAAGCACCACTTGGAAGAAAGATTTTCCAGTCTCAAAGATAAAGTAAATAATTTTGAAAATAAAGTAGACCATAATGAAAAGATGTTAAGAGATTAGAAAAGAATATTCAAGAACTCTGGGATAACATCAAGATATCACATTTGAGAATCATAGGGGTGGAGGAAAACTTGGAGGCACAAATTAATGGTCTGCACAATATTTTCAATGAAATAATATTGGAAAAAGTTCCCAACCTGAAGGATGAAATGGAAACTCAAATTCAGGAAGAATTTGGACTACAAATATACAAAATCACAAAAGACCCACTCAAAGGCACAATATCATGAAAATGCCTAACTACAGAACAAGGACAGAATCTTAAAAGCTGCAAGAGAAGCAATAAATCACACTTAGAGGAAAACCAATTTGGATCATGACTGTCTTCTCAACCCAGACCTTAAAAGCAAGAAAGTCTTAGAATAATATATACCAAGCTCAGAAAGAAAAGGGATGCCAACCAAGAATACTATACTGAGAAAAATTAAGATACAAATTTGAAGTTTAAAAACCTTCCACAATAAACAAAAGCTAAAAGAATTCATGCACTACAAAACATACTCAATAAAATACATCACAAAGAAGAAACATGAACTAACTCAGGGAGACATTACATTAGGAGAATAATCATTCAAAAGAGAATCAATACCAATTCAAATGTTAGAAATAAATCAAAATGGCAGGAAATAAAAATCGTCTGTCAATAATAACATTGAATGTAAATGGTCTAACCCCTTCAGTCAAAAGACGTTGGTTAGCATATCGGATTAAAAAACAAGACCCAACAATATGTGTCCCAGGGATGCAAGGTTGGGTTTGGAAGTCAATAAATATAATTCACCACATAAATAGACTTAAAAACAAGAAGCACATGATGATTTCAATAGATGCAGAAAAAATATTTGACAAGGTACAATACCCATTCATGTTTAAAACACTAAAAAGGATAATAATAGAAGGAGCTTACCTCAACATAATAAAGACCGTTTATGACAAACCTCAGGCCAACATAACTTTAAATGGAGAAAAATTGAAAGCATTTCCTCTGAAAACAGGAACTAGACAAGGATGCTCACTTTCACCACTCCTATTTAACACAGTCCTTGAAACTGGCCAAAGCAATTAGGTAAGAGAAGAAAATTAAAGGGGTACAAATAGGCAAAGAACTCAAATTATCACTGCTGAGGACATGATTGTATATTTAGAAGATCCAAAAAACACCACCAGAAGACTTCTAGAACTCATAAATGAATTCAGCAAGGATGCAGGATGCAAAATCAACATTCACAAATAAATTGCATTCCTTTATTACAATGATGAATTTACTGAGAAAGAAATTAGAAAATTACTGCATTCACAATAGCTTAAAAATACTTCAGAATCAGTCTAACAAAAGAGGTGCAGGATCTCTACAGTGAAAACTATAGAACACTAAAGAAAGAAATTGAAGAATTAGAATATGGAAAGACCTCCCATATTCTTGGATAGGGAGAATTAATATTATCAAAATGGCCATGTTACCTGAAGCGCTATACAGATTCAATGCAATACTCATCAAAATTCCAATGATGTTCTTCCCAGAATTAGAAAAAAAC
>PVKS010008766.1:55743-66993 GCA_004027875.1 Aplodontia rufa
CTGGCTCAGCAGTTTTGATGCTTGCCTGGCAGGCACAAGGACCCAGGTACAAACCCCAGCACCACATACACAATAAATTGCCGAAGCAATGAAGACCAGATGAAAAGTTAAATAAAATTGATTTTCTCTCTCTCTCACTGTCCCTCTCTCTTAAAAAAAAAAAAACATGAAGATCAATGGAATAGAAGACACTGAGACAAACACACATGGTTATAATTACCTAATACTCGACAAAGTAGCCAAAAATTTAAGTTGGAGAAAAGACAGTCTCTTTAAGAACTGGTGCTAAGAAAACTGGAAATCTATATGTAGTAAAATGAATCTCAATCTCTGTCCGTCACTCTGCACAAAACTCAAGTGGATCAAAGACCTAGGAATTAGTCCAGAAACCCTGTACCTACTAGAAGAAAATATAGGTCCAACACTGCAACACATTGGCTCAGGAATTCACTTTCTAAACCAGACCCCCAAAGAACAAGAAGCAAAAAGAAAAAATAAATAGTATGGCATCCTATTGAAAGCTTCCTCACAGTGAAGGAAATAATTTAAAATGAGAAAAAAGAAACTCTGAATGGGAGAGAGTCATTGCCTGCTACATCTCTGACAGAGGACTAATATCCAGAATATTCAAAGAACTCAAAAAAAATTGAACACCAAAACCACAAATGATTCAATCAATAAATGACTATGGAACTAAACAAATTTCTCAAAAAGCCAATAAATATATGAGAAAATGTTCTACAACACTAGCAAACAGAGAAATGCAAATCAAAAGTTCACTGAGATTCCACCTTACTCCAGTCAGAATGGCTAAAATGAAGAATATGAACAATAACAATATGAACAATAATGCTGGAGGGGATGAAGGGAACACTAACATACTGTTGGTGGAACTGTAAGTTGGTACAGCCACTCCAGAAAGCAGTGTGGAGACTCCTCAAAACACTAGGGATGGATCCACCATATGACCCATCTGTCCCACTCTTGGGTAATTTCCCAAAAGAGCTAGAATTGACATACTACAGAGACACTGCTGTATTAATGTTTATAGCAGCTCAATTTACAAGTCTATGGAACCAACCTGGATGCCCCCTGCTGGATGAATGGATCAAAAATCCTGGTATATATATACAATGGTGTTCTACTCTGTTATTAAAAAGAATGATGTCATGGCTTTGCAGCTAAATGGATGGTGATAAAAAAAACATGCTGAATGAAATATCCTAAACACAGAAGCCTAAGGGCTGAATGTTTTTTCCTATATGTAGAATCTAGACTAAAACCTAAGATAGGAGGAGAGTTAGCTATGTTTAATTAATAAGCCCACCAAACTGAAATTTCATGTAAGCTGGGAGAACCATCCCTATGAAAATGGGGGGAGAAGGGAGCAAGAGAGGGAGGGTGGAGAGGTAGGAAAAAGGGTTTATCAATACAGCTGGGTATACTTGACTATCATGAGAAGCCAAACTATATTCAGGCAGGCAGAAATTTCAATGATCAATATACATGTTTATACTCATTTCTATATACAGCATAGAGCTATTATATAGTAGACATGAAATCCAGAATGGATGAAGAGGGGGAGATCTTGGACTAGGATTGGGCTTAATTTATTTAATATCTATTTATGCATGAATATGTAACAGCAATTCCCTCCAATATGTAAGAGTATGTTGAACAAATTAGAAAAAAAAAGAACAAATATTGGTGGGGATGTGGGAAAATGGTATACTTATATTGTTGGTGAGACTGCAAACTGATGCAACTACTCTGGAAAGCAGTGTGGAGATTCTCAAAACTAGGAATGGATCCACCATTTGATCCAGCTATCCCACTTCTCAATATATATCCAAAATATCTAAGAGCAGCCACATCAATGTTCATAGCAACTCAATTCACAATAGCTAAGCTATGGAACCAACCCAGGTCCCTTCCAACAGATGAATGGATAAAGAACTTGGGACATATACAATGAAGTATTGCTCTGCTCAAGGAAGAATGATATGTCATTTGCTGGCAAATGGATGCAACTGGATGATATGATAATTAAAATAAGAAGGTATCAAAAAAACAAAGATTGTTCTCTCTGATGTGTGGAAACTAACCCAAAGTAACGAAAAGAATGGCGGAACAATCAAAGTGGAAGAAAATGCAGTGAGGAAGGATGAAGTAGGGAAAGTTGATAGAAGGAATCAGACTTTACCTGCTCATGTTCATATATGAACTTAACGAATTTCATAAAAATATATCTATCAATGAGTCACATGCAAAAAAGTTATCTAGTAAATTACAGACCAGTCGAAGGAAGAGAAAAGAGGGTGGGGGACACTGGAGACTGAACTAGAATCAGTTATACTGCTTTCGTTTATAAAAATATTAATGTTTTATCTTATTGTCAAATATACTTAAAAAGAGCAGGGGATGGGAGGAAGGGAGAGGAAGGGGAGATGCTGGAACTGAGTTAAAACAATGTCCACTCTAAGCTTTTATATGTATGTCATTGTATATACTACTCTCATGTACATAAAAATATTCTTAATAGGTATAAGAATTATGTCACTATACTTGGTATATTACAATAAATATGTACCTCAGAAAGACAAAGGGACCAGGGAATGGTAGAAGGGAGTTGGGGTAGTTCTGGGGGCAAGTGATACTGGCCAAATTATATTGTACTGTGTGTATCTATGCATATGTGACAACAAATCCCATTATTATGTACAACTATAATGAACCAATAAAAATTCTTAAAAAATATCATTTTCTCCATATCTCTGACCTATAATACTGTAGATAAGAGATACAAATTTGAATTTTCCTCTCTTTCTCTCACTCAAACACACACACACTGCCTGAAGGCTGGAAAGTAATCACAAAGTAGATACTACAGGGGGTCAATGGCTGGAAGAAGAAAAGGAATGATTGCACTTCCAGTTTTTAGGTTTTGATCTGAGGATAGGTTCCTATCTCCACTAAGAAAACTCTCCTGTAACACCCATGCTCTTATTGGATTTGAGGAAACCACAATCATTCTGAGAAATCTCAGAGAAACAGCAACAGAGCCAGAAGAGAAGATGTCACAATTCTATGAATAAACACTGTCAAAATATCTAAATCATAATGAAAGCATGAGGCAGCTCCCAAGCAGCCCTGCTAACTAAAAAAATTGCATGGAAATTTGTGCTGCAGGAAAGACAGAATTTGGAGCTTGCACACAGCTGAAGGGAACTGCCTGCTTAAAAAGGAATAAATATTCCTTGCAGGAACATTTCATATTCACTACAACATGTCATTCCTGCTGTCCAGGATGCAATTCAACATTAGTGGACATATGAATAGACAAGAAAATGGACTTATTCTGGAAAGAAAAGACCTTCAATGGGGACTGGCACCAAGATAACAGATGTTGGATTTAGTAGCAAAGGTTTTAAATCAGCTATTGTAAATATGCTCAAGTTGGAAAAGAGAATGTTTGCATGATGAATGAAAAGACAGAGAACACCAAAAGAGAAATGGAAATTATAAAGTCACACAGAAAGGCACAATTCTAGAGTGTAAAAACAGTATCTGAAATTTTAAAAATTGGATATACTTCATAGTAGAACAGAAAGGATAAATGTGCCAATGAAGTTGAAGAAATATTGATTAAAATGATTCAGTCTGAAGAATACAGAGAAGGGGCTGGAGTGGTGGCTCAGTGGTTATGGCGCTTGCCTGGCATGTGCAGGTATGCAGGTTCAAACCCCAGCACCACATACACAATGAAGTGTATGAGCAACGGCAGCCACATGAAAAACTGAATAAAATTGATCCTCTTTTTCTTTCTCTCTCTCTCTCAAAAAAAAAGAATACAGAGAAAAATCATGTTTAAAATATAGCATATATATCATTGGAGTCCCAGAGAGTATAGAGAGAATGGTGCAGAAAAAAAGCTTGAAAAATAATGGCAGAAATATGAAGAAATAGTGATTGAAAATGGCGAAAGCCATGTATCCCCTTCTCAGTGAGACCTTCTGGGATGGACTAATTTTTTTTGTGTTGTGCTCCCACCGATTCACATGTCAAAATTATAACCCCCATTGTGATGGTATTTGGAAGTGGGGCCTTTGGGAGGCAATTTGATCATAAGAATGGAAACCTTAGGAATGGGATAACTAAATGCCTTTATAAAAGAGATCCAATAGAAAGCTCTCTCTCGCCCTTTCCACTATGTGTGGCCCCAGGGAAAGGTATAGTCTTTGAAATAGGAAGGATATCCTTACACTGAATTTGGGTGCCTTGGTCTTGGACTCCCCCAATTCTAGAATGGTAAGAAATGAAAGTTTGTGGTTGGTCTATGGTCCTTTGCTGTAGCTGCTGATATGAACTTATACTTTCTGACTACCTTTTAAAATTGCAGCCTCCTCCTCCAGTATCATATGTCATCCCTTCAGCCTTATTTTTCTATGCATCACTTATTTCCATCTGATACGGGAGATACTATTCTGGAATTTAAATTTCGTGAAGATAAATAAGTTTAAATACTTGTCCATTGCTTTTTCCTTGGTACCTAAAACAATACCCAATACCTGTTGGTAGATACTCAATAAAAATTTCCTAGATGCTTACTAAACAAATCTCATCTGTCTTTCCAAATCTGAATGCAAAATTCCCAAGTACCATTATTGAGAATATGAAGCTTATGCTCAAATGAAATTCATTCTGTGAGAGTGGAAAGGCAGGGGAGTACTGGTAATATTTTATTCTCTCTGGTTTCTCAAGGGCCTTTTTAGAGCCCATCCTAGTGAAGTCTGTGGATGGGGGTAGGGGGACTGATCCTGCTTTCTATCACTGTAGTTTGAAAGTAGACCAAGGAATTCTTCTTAGCATCTGAATTCATGTTTGTTCTTGTTTATGGATTTCCCTAAGTAGTGATTTTCTCTAGTAGAAACTGAAATCTCCGAGGCACATATATAAATTTTGCTTTCAGAAGCATACTCTTAACATGGTGTTACATGTGTCAGAATTCATTATCTACCAGATAAATCCTGGGAAATGCATGAGTGCATACTCTACCTGACACTGCTGCAGTCTGGTACCACCCCATCTTTTCTCAGATACCTGAACCACTTGGAAGTGGCTTTTAGGTGACGATGAGCTCCCTGTGTGCCAACCATCTGGGTGAAGGCAGATGGGTATCAAGGTTGTAGAGGACCTATCCTGGGCAGCATGGCAGTGGAGGCACAGTGGGACTTTGGGTCAGTCTTGAGTTACAGTAGCCTCAGCCTTGTTTCTCATAAATGGGAAGGAAGCCATGTATTCATAACCTGGTCCCTTCTAGTACTACAGTCAACACAGTGGGGCAGTCTTCCTCCTTATCCTTCATTTAGTGTCTTCCACAAAAATGTCTTAATTATCTGTCTCATGCAAGACTCTTCTAGACAAAAGGGATCTTTGCCCTCACAGAACTTAGACTTAATGTGGATCTAGGTATAAGGTGGAATGACCATTATATGATGCAGTGAAGTATCGTAAGAGAGCTAAGAACAAAATGCTGAGATAGCATAGAAAGAGCTACCTGAACTAATGTTGTGGGGTCAGAGAATGTTTTCTGGTGGAAACTGAAGCCAAAGAATGAATAGAAGCTATCCAGCTAATGGTAGGAGAATAAGGATAAAAGGAATGGGGAAAAGGTCTAGCAAATGTGAAGACACAGATGGTAGAGAGTACCTGGTTGTTTGCTATGGCTGCAGTTTACAGTGTTGAGGTGAGGGAGAGGAGAGAGAGCGAGCTGAGGAAATAGGAGATCATAAAGGCAACAGTAAGTCTTAATAAGGTGTTTAGACTCTTTCCTGAAAGTGAGGGAAATCGCTGTTGAATTTTGGCAGAGCAAAAATGTGGTCAGATTTTATTTCAGGAAAATGATCTCATCATATTGCATAAATAGATTTGTGGAAGTGCTGTGCAAAACTGGAAGAAGGGAAAAGAGATGGGAGGCTGTTCAACTACTATAGCTAAGAAATGGTGCGGCTTGGACTACATTGTGGGGGAGGTGAAGGGAACAGATTTGAGAGATGTCTAGGAGGCTCCCTTAATCCCACTCATCAATAGCATCTGGGAAATTAATCATGGCTGTCCTGTTCAAAGGTTTAAAGTACAAACTCTTGAAGGACATCAGCAAGACTGTCCTATATGTAGAATCAGATTATAGGAAGGTGGGTATGAGAAGGAGGCCTGATCCCAGAGGGATAGAAGAGGGCCCCTTGCATGTGGTGCCGGGTGGAAAACTATTTGAAAGGCAATGCCAGGTGAGGACAGCATTGTCAAAAGCATGGAGCTCCAGGGGTAGTTATCAGGAGCCAAAGGGGTAAAGTAGGAAGTTTAAGAGACTGAACAAGAGACAGAGAGCTTAGAGTAGCGTTTCTAAAGAAAATGAGGAATTATTAGGGGTACTGTGGAATGAATTCCAAAGGCACCTAAGCAGGATTTTATAGCTGATCTTTCAAGAAGGTACAGGTGCTTGCTGTCCTTCGCCTGGTATCCCTTGAGTTTCTTGCACAGGAACCTAGACCCTGGACCCTGGACGAAATGCTGGGCTTTCTTTCAGCCTGCTCTGAGTGCCTTCTCCCTACTCACATGCCCAAGATGTGCCCTGCCCTCTTCCTAGACAGATGAGGGTGGCTCTTGTCTTGTTTTCATTTTGCTGGTGTGAATTCCAGGCCCCCATGCCTTCCCTAGCTTGCATTTTGTCCAGAAAGATTTCTCTGAGTGACCCAGCTGTGTCTGGTATGCCTGCTGTTCACAAAGCTGCTGTGTTGTCAGAGCTAAACCCTCACTCACCTTTTGGGAAAACATACTCGTTTCCTGTGTCAGTCTGAAACTGACCTGACTCTGCCATGCCCTCTTAGCGGCCGTCATAAATTGTTGTTTCATCAATATTCCAACCCACATTCCTGTTCACTCTACTCGACCCCTCAGTCCTTCACTCCCAGCTTGCTTTGTGTGGTATATAATTGTGCCTGGGAGCCGGTGCTGTCAGTCTTTTCTACCCTCTCTTACTTGCTTTTGGTTTTCTTCAGGTCAAAAAACACAAAAATGCTGATCTGCTGGAGAAGTGGTTTAACTCTCTGATATCTTTTGATCTGACAGAGGTCTAAACAGCTGCATTTATTTCTTAAGGAGCTTGAAAACTTCTAATTGAGAAAAGAGATAGATGCTTAGAGCTTGGCCATTCCAAAATAAATCTTATATAAGAAAAACAATGAAATATAAAATTTGCTTTTAAAAGGTGTGATTCTTCAAAATGCCAAGAAAAAAATATATAGCCAGTATCCCAAGGGACTATGACTCAGTACCATACTCAATTCCATTTCTCTCAACCTAGTAATAAAATTCCCCTCGGGTGCCTCTCCCTAAGGATCTTGACATGAAAATGATTTACAGGATTGGCACTGGGCACCAATCATTGTGGGGTTGCTATTTATTTATTAGCTCAGTTTTGGTCCCCTCTGGATTTCAGAGACAAGCAGTGGGCCACGTTACTCTTTTTTATGCTTCTGGAGACTAATAGGATGCGTCCACCCAAGACGGTCATAAACTTTGTTTTGCTTGTTGTTATTTTTACCTCTGGCTCCTACCACTCCTCCCAGCTCTTTAAACATCATTTCCCCAACCAGAAGTTAAAATTTCCCTGTGGATATGGTTCTAAGTCAGGAGGAAGAGCTGTTTGCTGTTGTAAGGAAAGGAACCAAATTGAAGATGAGATGGACATTTAGACCGTAGTCACATAGAACACATCAAGAGGAAAATATTCTTTATTTTCTAAACTCCCGGAGTTTAGGATATATCTGCATATCTATGTATGTTGATATTTTTTCCATTACTCACCCAAGTGCTTGCTTTTCTCTGGATAAATGGCTAATTTTCATAGGAAATTACGAGAAGAACCATCAATTCTCTGGGGTAATTTTGAACTTTTATTGAAAAGCATTGCTTTCTTTTTTCTTTCTTTCTTCCTTTTTTTAATAAAAATGTTCCATACAGCTTAATGGTATGAACATGACAGGAAAGAGATTTAATTTTTGCACTTAAGAGATTCATTTTGGGAGAATTTGATACATCATAGTAGATTGAGACTCATTTAGCCACATGCTTTAGCGCTAGTATGAAAAATTCAAACGATAAATATTCTGACACATAAAGGTACATCACAATAAATTGCTTATATGCAAGATTAACGTTTTCCCTTCTCTAAATAAAAATATATAAATAAACTTTTCCAATTTATAAGAAGTGAAACAAAGATTTGTTTTAAATCGGAGTTACTTGGAAATAAATTTGGGTTAATTGTACCCACAGATGTAAAGACATAGTCAGCCTTCCACTGGTATTTTAGCTCCGTTGTAAAACAAACAAACAAACAAACAAAACTCTCTTGTATTTCAAAATGTTAAAAGGATCTGGTATACTAGAAAAGTAGAATGCATTCAAATATCTAATTTATACTTCCATTTAATTTGTAGCTATTTCATTGCAGTTTTGTAGACTCTGGCATGGTGGGAGTGGGAAAGAAACTAATTTTTACCAAATTTCATCACCCAGGTCTTGTGCCAGGCCTTTCCCAGGCAACCATCCTTCATGATTGTTCTCCAGGTCTTATCTCCTTTCATTCAAAGAAACTGCGGTTCAAGCTCACACAGCTGGCAAGCGGAAAGTTGGGGCTCAAAACCAGGACTCTGATTTCAGAATGCATACTCCATTCTGCCTTAATTTCCTCCCTCCTCCTACTCCAGGTTATGATTTACAGAAAGCTAATGTACTATTCAGGGTGAATCCCTTTTTAATGAGCTCCAAGGGACATCGAAATTGTTAAGCTGTAAATATCCCTCATAAAAATGAAGGTTTAATGTAAAATAATACCAAAGGGAATTTCTCTTTTGTTTACTAATTTGCTTTTTATGTGGAGAATATATTTAATAACACTGCTAAAGTAGATTAATAGAAGAAAACCTGGTAAAAAAATAATAATTTGTCACTTCATTCTTGGTGGTGACTGAGTGGGTAAATAGCCTGCTAGATTGCTTCAGTTTCCTTATTCAAGTTTTATTATGCCTTTATACTTAGAAATACATCTTTATAGTGGAAAAATAGAATATATAGATAAAATGCCATCCAGAAGTAACTAATAATATTTTCTTTCAGATATACGGGTGTGTGTGTATGTATGTATTTACAGATGTAAAATTGGTTTAAAATATGATTTTTTTCATTAAAAATCTAACTTATGCCAGACATAAGCATCTATATTAATTTTAGAGAATAATGAATTTTCCATTATAAGGATCTCAGCAGAATTTATTTAGCTTATGTTGGATGCTTATATTGTTTCCAATGCATTTTATTCGCAGAATGTACTGATATAAACACCCATGTCTGTGTATTTTTGGACATATCCCTGATTATTTCATGATACACTGCCAAGTATAGACATTTAAGCTATAACTTGGAACTTTCTCATTTTTAAAGAGTATAGGGGAAATATATATTGGGGACAGTTGTTATTCACAATGCAAGCTATATACTATATAATAACACTATTGAGTTCCAGATACAAATATCAGATTTTTGGAGTAACAATTTGAAACATTTATGAAATGTCCCAAATCTGAATTTTATCACTTGTGTATTGATATATAGAGGGCATTCTTCCCTTGCAGATGAAGACATTATTATTCATTTACATTTCTGTCACTCCTTAATACATAAAGTCCTTGAGAGCCAAGAACATTCTATTCATAATTCTACCCTAGTATCTAGCACCATGCTTGGTTCAGAATGCCTGTTCAATAAATGTTCATGAACAAATAAATAAAAATTAGGTTTTGAGTGGCTAAACATTTTCCTAAAGGTCATTGAGCTGGTTCAAGGTGCACTCTGACTTCAACCTATCACTTTGACTTGTAATTTTGTACTTTTTTCTCATTTTACTCATTCCTCAGTCTATTTAAGGTGCTATTAAACCAGGGAGTATCGTCCCTGGAAATAGAAGAGAGGGAAAGAGTAAAGGAAGAAGCTCAATTAAGATGGTTTGTTACCAGGAACATCAGCCTCTGCTATCCAAGGCAACTGATTGCTTGACATTGTGGAATCATTTTCTGGGAGGACTTATAAACAACAGGATGATCCATTAGTGGGAGGAAGAGAAACAAATTTATCTACCACTTGCAATCATCCATTCACTGCAGATCTACAGATTGCACACACGTGGACACTGATATTTTCCCCTGGAGTGGAAGGTGGGAGACATGACATACACAAGTATTTTATTTTTTTTGAAGCTATTTTGAAAGGAACTGATTTCCTGACTTCTTCTTCAGTCTTGTTATTATTGGCATAAAGGAAAGCTATTGATTTATGTGTGTTGATCTTGTATCCTGCCACTTTGCTAAATCTACTTATGAGTTTGAGCAGTTTATTGATGGAGTTTTTTGGATCTTCTAGATACAGGATCATGTCATCAGCAAACAGAGAGTTTGACTTCCTCTCTTCCTATTTTTATCCCTTTGATTTCTTTCTCTTGCCTAATTGCTCCAGCTAGGGTCTCAAGAACAATATTGAATAAAAGAGGTGAGAGCGGACATCCTTGTCTTGTTCCCGACTTTAGTGGAAATGCTTTCAGCTTTACTCCATATGTTCAATTTTGCAGAGAGTAAATATTAGAACTGGATTTCAAATTCAAGTTGTAAGAGTAAAAGTTCTCATCCACACTAGATACTACTACTTTCAGTAAATGAAAATAATTTTCTCTTTTTTTTCCCCACCTTTATTAGAAGTATATTGCGATACAGGATACAGATGAGGGGGAAACATTATCAAAACTGTAGCAATCAATGTGTATAAACTTTGATAACCAGGGGTAATGCTAACGCATAGATAAGCTACTGTGGGTTTCATCTATTGCCGTTTCCCCCAGAAGAACTCATGTGTTAAATGGGTATCTAGTGTAGGAATAACATCGGCTTCTGGGATGGTTCCCCCATCTTCCCCATCACCAGACTCCTATGAGTTCTTCATATACCCTCCCCCCTCCCCATTCCCTTCCCTCCACCTCCAAGTTACCTAGGGAGCTTTCGCCCCTGTTGCACTGAAAGTCATTCAATTTGAGGCTTTGTTAGGTCAGCCGTCTGTCCTACTGCTTCAACATAAATTCTAGTATCAACAGATGAGAGAAACCATTCGGCCCTTAAGTCTCTGAGCTTGGGAGACTTCACT
>PVKS010008767.1:0-37921 GCA_004027875.1 Aplodontia rufa
GCTCCAGCCCCCTTTTCATTTTTTAATTTGAGACAGGGCCTTGCTAAACTGCGTTGGCTGACCTTCATCTTGTGATCCTCCTGCCTCTGCCTCTTTCATTGCTGGGGTTACAGGCATGAGCCACATCCCTGGCTTCTTACATTTATTCCATGACCTCTCAGCCTGTTTCAATGCTCAACAAATAGTAACATTTATTTCACTCGACCAACCAAGTGTTACTGAGGTCTTAGTCATATACATACATACATACATATATATATATATATATTTTTTTTTTTTTTTAAAGAGAGAAGGACAGTGAGACAGAGAGAATCAATTTTTATAGAGTTTTTCACATGGCTTTCATTGCTCCAACACTTAGTTGTGTACGTGGGTGCTGGGGTTTGAACCTGTGTACTTGCGCATGCCAGGCAAGCGCTGTAACTGCCAACCTACCGCTCCAGCCCCCTTAGTCGTATATTTAAGAGATGTTCGCTGAGCATGTACTGTGGGCTATACGTTGTTTCAGGCCCTGAAAATACCACAGTGAACCAAAAGATGGACTGTGGTTTCACGGCGCTAACATTATGGTACAGGCAGGTAGGCAATACCAAAGAAATAGATATGCACTATCTGGTGGGTGAGAAAGAGATGGAGCAAAATGCACCAGGGTCCAGGATGACAGATGAAAGGAAGGCCTGTTTGACAAGCCTCCCTGGACAAGAGTTCTGAAAGAGTGAGGTAGCAGGCCACGTGGGTTCAGGGGACAGAGCATCTGATGGAGAAGGGGCACTAGTGGTGGCAAGTGGGAGGGAGCTTAGCGTGTTCAAGGAACAGTAAGGTGGGCAGTGTGGTGGGAGTGGACGGAGCAGGAGCGCCACAGATAAGACCCAGGGTGACAGTGATAGATCAAGTTGGAAAAAGACTTTGAATTCTGTTCTGCATGAGAGGAGAGGCCAAGAGTGTTTGAGAAGAGAAATAATCTGATGGGCGTTAGATTTAAAATGCCTCCCTGTGGGGGCAGGTCTGGGAGCAGGAGACGGCAAGGAACCGGCAGCACAGTCCAGTGGAGAAGTCATGACATCTTGGGCAAAGGAGGAGGTGAAGAGAGATTGGATTGTGGATGTGGTCTGAGATTGTGGTGTGATATTATGAAATGCATATTTGGTTTTGTCCTCGTTTCGTGGCATCAAACTAAAATCCTTGGAGTCTCTGAAATGATAAGTTGGCTAATGTGCTGACTGACAGCTGGCAGTCTCTAGACAACTTCAGAATGGGGACTGGACAGAGGAAAGACCAGGGCAGTCCCACCGCTTAAACCTGCTGGGAGGAGAGGGGCTGAAGGTTAAGTTGATCAACTACGAACAATGATTTAATCAACTGTGCCTATGTAAGGAAGACTCCATAAAAATCCAAAAGGACGGGTCTGGTGAGCATTCAGGTAGCCACACACGTAGAACACGTGGGAGGGGGCGTGGAGGGGGCGTGGAGGCTGCGTGCCCCTTGTGCATTTTTTTTTTTTAAGAAAGGGGACAGTGGGTGAGAGAGAGAAGCAATTTTTATTTAGTTTCTCATGTGACTGTCATTCCTTGGACACTTCGTGGTGTATGTGGTCCTGGGGTTTGAACTCGCGTACTCACGCCTGCCAGGCAAGCACCATAACTGCCAAGCCACCGCTCCAGCCCCTGAAAACCTTACCCTATGCATCTTTTCATGGGAAATCCTTGAAATATTGTTCATAAGAAACAAGCAAACATAAGTTAGTGTTTCCCTGAGTTCTAACAGCCACCCCAGCTAAGTAATCAAACCCAAGGAAGGGATTGTGGAAAAACTGATTTATGGCCTGTTCTCAGAATCATAGTGTCAAAAGGTTGGGGGACAGTGTCAGGGACTGAGCCCTCAACCTGTGTGATCTGATGCTACCTCCAGGTAGACAGTGTCAGCTCTGAACTGAATTAGAGGACACCCAGCTGATATCGCTACAGCACTGCTTGCTTATTGGTGGGAAGAAATTCCCACACTTTTAGAGTGTGTGTGTGTGTGTGTGTGTGTGCTGGGGGGGTCACAGAAGTCTGTGTTGATTGAGTGAGGGCAGAGGAAAAATGGTTTATTTTTCCTCTCGTGGTGTCAAGCAGAAATGTCTGAACCATAGATGTAAGAAAGTTTGTCAAGAAGAATGCTTACATTGGGGTTGGGGATTTAGCTTGGTGGCAGAGCGCTTGCCTAGCATGCGCAAGGCCCAGAGTTAGGTCCTCAGCCCTAAAAAAAAAAAAAAAAAAAAGAATACTTACGTGTTTTTGAGTTAAGTTGTAGAAGAGTTGAATTGCATCCTTTATGGTAGCGCACACTGCAACCACGACTACTCTGGAATCTGAGGCCTGAGGATGGCAAATTCGAGGCCAGCCTGTATGACTTAGTGAGACCCTGCCTCGAAATTAAAAAAAAAAAAAAAAGCATGGAATTGACATTCATGATGTTGAAAAAATCTCAGGAAGCATAAGATCTGGGAGGGAAACTAAGTTTGGCCTGTCACTCTGCTCAGTGAACAGGGAGGACAGGGCTGCTGCCCTCTCGGAGTTGGCAGTGCAGGAGGAGAGGCTAAGGACAGCACACTCTGTAATCAGAAATTTTGATAAGTGTTTTGAAAGAAAAGGGGGTCATTAGAGAGAACAGTGGGGGTAGAGGACTCTTGGTGTCTGTGGCTTCTCTGAGGAGGAAACAGGTGTTAGCCAGGTAAAAAGAGTGGTGAGAAGCGTACTTACGTCTGGGCAGGAGAGAGCTTGGAGCCGTAGGAAAGCCTGATGTTGGTGGAGGGAGTAGAGTGGGGAGAGTGTGTCAGTGTGGGGTGAGAGTCGGAGGCCTGGCTGCTGAAGCTGCCTCCTCCTCTTCTTCTTCCTCCCCTTGCTCCTGGTCTTCCTCTCCCTGGCCAGGCCCCGAGGCACCCACTCCAGTTCCTGGGATCCTCAGAACCCAGGGAAAGCTTGGATCTCTCTTGCTCAGGGTCTTAGATGGCATAAGACTCAGGAGGTCTCCCATGTCTCATCAGGCCATGGAGGAAGGGTCTTTTCTGGGGGACTGAGAGAGACATGCCCAACGGGGATTAGCTCGTCATGTGACTGAGTGGTCTGTGACCTCTTTTTGGGCTATGTGTGGGACTGTTCCCATTTATAGCCTTTTCTCCCCAGAGACAGAGAGAAGATGAGGCCCACCTGCTGTTAGACTATTCAGGTCCCTGAAGGGGGAGAAGCAACTGTGGCCAAGAGAGCAGGGAGTGGGGATGGAGGAAGGCAGCAGAGGCAGCAGAAGGGAGGGAAGGAGGCCTGAGGCCATTTTTTTTTTCCCCCCAGTGCTGGGGACCAAACTCAGAGCCTCCTGCCTATGCTAGGCAAGGGCTCTACCACTGAGCTACATCCCCAGTCTCTCTCTCTCTCTCTTTTTTTTTTTTTAAAGAGAGAGAAGGACAGGGAGAGAGAGAAAAAGATAAACTTTTTTTTTTTTTTTTACCATTTTTAAAATTTAGGTTTTCATGGGGCTTATTGTTGCTCCGAGACTTCATTGTGTACGTGGTGCTGGGGTTCGAACTTGTGTACTCACGCTTGCCAGGAAGGCAACGTAACTGCTGAGCTACCGCTCCAGCACCCCGTCCCCAGTCTCTTTAAAAAGACAGGTCAGCCCGGTGTGGTGGCTCACACCAGTGATCTCAACAACTTGGGAGGCTGAGGCAGAAGGATTGCAAGTTCAAAGCCAGCCTCAGTAACTTAGCGAGATCTTGTCTCAAAATTAAAAATAAAAAGAGCTGGGGACGTGGCTCAAAGGTTAAGCACCCCTGGGTTCAAAAAAGAAAAGAAAACAGAAGGGGAGTAAAAAGTAGCTGGGTGGAGAAAGTTTCAGGTCATATTCTAGGGAGGAGGAGGGGTAGGGGACACAGGGCAAGGTGGGAGTGTTTGGGGCCAGGTCGGGGCTGGTGACACGAGGTGTGAGCTCCCCTCTGCAAGGCGTGTGGTAGGGAGGCTGAGTTTGAGTTAAACCTCAGAAGTTTGTCTGGAGCTAAGCCTGCTTCCAGCTCTCACCACTCTTTTAAAAAGTTATTTTTTTTATCAAAATAGTGCAGGCATGTGGTTAAAAAATGGACTAGTGTGGAAGAACTCATAATCAAAAGCAATGGTCCCCTCCCCATTCTGCTCCCCAGGGCCCTATGGATTTCTTTTCTTTTAAAGAGAGAGATAGAGAGAGAGAGAGAGAGAGAGAGAGAATCAATTTTATTTAGTTTTTCACATGGCTTTCATTGCTCCAAGACTTTGTTGTATACATGGTGCTGGGGTTTAGAACTTGTGTACTTACGCATGCCAGGCAAGCACCATAACCACTGAGCCACCGCTCCAGCCCCCAACATGGATTTCTAAACCCCTTCCCCACACCATGGCCCCAGCTGGAGTCGTATGGAAACTGCCTGCAGTTACTGCTGGAGGCTCAGAGAAATGCCCCTATCCATGCATAGTCCAGGCTGATGAGGAGTCTGTCAGCTCGAATTTAATTTGCTGGGGAAGTCCATCTTTGCATGGAGCCCTGATTCCCTGCAGCCTCCTACTGTGGCCTGGAGGTGTCTCCATCCCACCCCCCCTCCCCCTGTTTTTTAAGAGAGAATCAATTTTATTTATTTTTTTCATTTTGTTCCCCACCCCCAAACACACACACACACACTGGGTTGCGTATGTTGTATATGTGGTGCTGGGGTTCTAACCTGGGTCCTCACGCATGCCAGCCACAACCAAGGACTGGGGCTGTAGCTCCCTGGTAGAGCACATGCATGGGGCCCTGGGTTGCATCTGCAGCAATGGGGGAGAAAAGTTATTTCCTTAGACCGTCAGCTCCTTCTTAGGCTCCAGAAGGCCTGTACTTGAGGTTGGGGAGATGAACTAACAGGAGCCTTTCCTTGGGATGGAGCTCGGAGGACTCCATTTGAGGGCATTTGGGCGTTGTTGGAGTCTGGAGGCCCAGAATGTGTGAGCCAGAGTAGTTATTTTTTCTCATTTTGTGGTACTGGGGATTGAACTCAGGACCCTGAGCATTCTAAGCAAGTACTACACCATTGAGCTACATCCCCAGCCCTACTTTCTGTTTTACTCCTATCTGAATTTGCTGTTTTTATATCCCAGCCTTCAATTTTGTTTTGTTTTATTTTATTTTGGGCTGGGGGAGGGCAGCCCAGGGGCTCACACACGCTGGGCACTTGCCATACCCCAGGAATACGCTACAGTCTTTAGATACAGTTTTGTCTTTCATTTAAAGCTGGGGGAAGCCCAGCGCAGGGGCACAGGGACATAGGTCTGTAATCCCAGCAACTGAGGTGGGGGATGGCAAGTTCAAGGCCAGCCTCAGCAACTTAGTGAGGCCCTGTTTCAAAATATAAGAGAAAAAGAACATCGCTCAGTGGTAAAGCCCTCCCCCCACCCCTTAGATCCCTAGAACCAAATTAATTAAAAAATAAATCTGGGGGAACTGCAGAAAGGCTGGGATGTCCATGTTTGGGCAACAGTTATGGAGGCAGGTCCTCCTCCTCAGTCCAGTCTGATTATGTCAGCTGTCATCCATGAGCCACCCACAAGGGGAATCTGTCTTGGGGATATGGAGATTTAGTGGCCTGTTGGAGGGTGTGCCTTCCTCCACAGGCCTTAAAGTTTCAGGTTTCACTTGTGAAGGAAGACAGCAGCTTTCCTGAAGGTCCTTATCTGCTCTATCCATCAAAGCTCCACGCCATTTCTCCATGGAGACCCAAAGGGTCGAGGGCAAAGACCTGGGGGACCTGCACCACCTGAACCCTAGTACTAGGCTTTGTGTAGGTCCCTTGATGTGTAGGATTGCTTGTAATCTTTTCTTCCTTGGATTACAGGTGTGTGCCACTCAGCCTGGCCCAGTTTTTATTTTTAACTGTGAGACGGCCTAGCTAAGTTGTCTAGCCTGCCCTTGAACTTGTGATCCTCCTGCCTCAGCCTCCCAAGTCACTAGGATTATAGGTGTGTACCAACACTCCTGGCAAAGCCACTTTTTCTTAACATGACCTCCTCTTTAATGCCCTTGATACCTCAGCCCAGGAACCTGGCCTACGGTTTTTACAGATGAAAATCAAATTTGATTTTTGGCAAAAAAAGAAAAGAAAAAAAATTTTGACATAAGGTAATTTGGCTAGTAAAGAACAGATTTAAGATTTAAACCCAGACAGACTGATACCAGAGTCCTGGAGCAACCCTATGGCTTGTGTGTATGTGTATGTATCATAAACATGTGTATGTGTGTTTGTGACTGTGTGTTCAAGTGTACGTGTGCGTATGTGTGAATGTGTGTACGTGTGTGCTTGTGTAGCAGCGTGGGCTACTTCCACTCTTGCAGCTCTTCTCTCTGTAAGTACATTCTTGAACCTACTGCATAAAGTGCTTTTGATGACTGCTCCTTGAAGTGGACACAGTGAGATCCCTGTTCCCCACTCCCCACCCCCTGTCCCAGCGCCGGGCCTTAACCCAGAGGGCTGCCAAGTGGGTCCGGGCCTCACAGGTGAGCAGTGCCAGGCTGCCAGGCACACAGTCATCGGAGAGAAGCCCATGACTGGTCACAAGGGGTCACGCACAGAGATGCCTGTGAAGACCCCATACCATTGGAGAGGTACCACCTCCTACTCACCAGCCTGTAATAGGAAGGGAGCCAGACAGAGGCAGAGCCATCTCCTGTCTCCAGACAGTTCCACCAAGGGGACGCCCTCTACAGTCCGAAGAACCCTAAGGCTGCACCCTGGAAGCAGCCTTAGGAAGTTGGCCTCCTCCTGCTGCTCAATGGAACTGGTCAAATAGCACGGCCACTCAGAGATCTTAGCTTTGGGGCTCCTCCTGTTTCTGGTGGACTGTGGGAGAGTGGTAATGGGGTGATCCAAGGGAAAGGCAGATCAAGACAGAATATGGAGCTGAGTGTGGTGGCACAAGCCTGTGATCCAGTGACTCAGGAGCCCGAGGCAGAAGGATCACAAGATTAAGGACAGCCTTAGGAACGCAACAAGATCCTGTATAAAAATAAAAAAATAAAAAGGGCTGGGGATGTGGCTTAGTGGTAAAGTGCCCATGAGTTCAATCCCTAGTACCAAAAAAAAAAAAAAAAAGGAAAGAGAGAGATGGTTGGGTTTATCCACAGGCCCACAAATTGGGGGATGCTTTTTCTCCTGTGTGAGTGGTTCCCCTATAGAGACCAGAAGGAGGCGGGAAGGCTGCACCAGCCCAGGGTGAGATGGGGCTCTGGGAGGGGCTGGGGTTGCAGACTCTGCAGCCTGGGGGAGCCTGAGGCCCAGCTGGGAAAACCCCTCCCCTGAGCCCCAGCCGGTCCAGCTGTGGAGTGCTATTGGCCGAGGCTGCCTCTCCAATCTCTGGCTTTATCTTCCCAACACATTGAAACCATCAAGCCCCAGCCCTTGACTGCAGCCTGCCTAGCTCTGTTGGTTAGAGATGTCTCAGAACACGGTGCTTTCATCCAAAGCAGACCTGCCCTCCTCCAGCTCCCCACTCTCAGGGAAGGGGGGCTCCCCTCACTCATGCTCCACTGCAGACTTGTTGACCACTTTCCTCCATTTCCATCTCCCCTCTGAAATGTTTATGAGGCCACGTTCCACTCCAGGACCCTTGCTGTACCCTCAACATCCAAAAGGGATTTTTGTCCATGCTGCCTGAAACAGGGAATTCAGGGCCCCCAAATACTGAGCTGCCCCATCAAAGAAGTAAGCACCCTTCAGTGCCTCATGTTCTGGGGAAGTCAAATCAAAGGCAAGCCCTGAATTCCTCTTGCTCACGGCCAATAAAAACCTTGCTCCGGTGCCGGCTTCCTTTGCTGAAATCAGATATCCTAGCTTGTTTATTAACAAGTCCGAAAGGCAGGGGAAAGTTCTCGCTTCTCTCTGCAGATTAGTTTTTCTTCCTTTGAAAAAAAAAAAAAAAAAAAGGTCTCTCCTATAACAGGATGCCTGTCCCAGAAACTTGAGCACAGAGTTGCAGCCCTTGCCTGCCCTGCCCTGTACACCCCACCCCTCCAGAACCTTCTCCCTGGGATCCTGTGGGTGGGGTGGGGCCCTGCAGGTCAAAACGGCTGCGGGAGAAGAGGTCTTGCCGCTTCTTACAGGGAAGATAGTTGAGCTCCCAGTCTTTGGTTGCAAGCGGCCATCAGAAGTGGGAAAAAATGGAATTGTGCCAACAAATTGTCCATGTACTGTGGGGTCCTAAAAAGCCCAGCCCCATGGTTTTTATTTTATTTTTGTGGTGCTGGGGATCAAAAGCTAAGGCCTTGCTTATGCTCCGCAAGCCCTCTACCAATAAGCTAGCTATACTCTCAGGCCGTATTTATTGCTGCAGTGCCTGGGGATGAACCGAGGGCCTTGCGCATGCTAGGCAGGTCCTCTACCCCTGGGCTACATCCCCAGCCCTAGTGGGTTTTAATATTGAAAAGTCAGACTTCTACACATGTGGCCTGCTGTCAAGGAGTGCCCTCCCTTCATGTGCCGACGCTCCCCCCGCCCCAAATAGGTTTTTAAGTGACTTTGCTGTCAGAAGATGCGATTCTGTTTGTTTTTCTGACACTGTATCTCCGGAGAGTTTCTGGTCAAGAGAATTATGTTGAGGCTGCAGATTGCAAGAGAATTGTGCCTAATGGGGAACAGACGGACAAGACACCTTTCATGTCTAGCCAAGTTTCCTTTCCCTCCTCTTTCTCTCTCTCCCACTTCTCATCTTCCCTTTTTGGCTTCAAAGTTGGCCCTGGTCTGTGCGTGTTTCTTTGGTACATCTGCTGAATAAGGTCACACATTGATTTTATTTGGGAGATTGGCAGCTGGGTCAAGCTCAGCTCTGAAGCTGGAGAGCAATGCGGTTCCTTAGAGGGCTGGTGGGGGTAGACGCTAGCAGGCAGCCGGTGTGAGGTGTTCCAGCCAGCTAGTGTGACCTGAGCCATCGGAGAGGCACTCAGGCATCCAAAGGGTGGTGTCTGCTCGCTTGGCATCCCAAAGCTCAGGAGCTTGAGCTCGTAAAATTTTATTTATTTATTTTAAAGAGAGAGGGAGAGTGAAGGAAACAACTTTAGTTTTTCATCTGGTTTGCATTGCTCTGACACCTAGTTGTGTATGTGGTACTGGGGTCTTTGTACATGCCTGGCAAGTGTGATACCACTGAGCCACTGCTTCCTTAAGATTTATTTTAAATACAAGAAAGGTGCTGGGTGTGGAGGCACATGCCTGTAATCCCAGCTACTCAGGAGGCCGAGGCAGGAGGATTGCAAGTTCAAGACCAGCCTCAGCAATTTAGCAAGGCCCTATCTTAAAAAAAAAAAAAAAAAAAGGGCTGAGAACATAGTACATTTGGGGATAGCCCCTGGATTCAATGCTCAGCACCTCCCCTCTCTTCTGCCCCAAATACAAGAAAGGTGTCAAAAATCCCTCCCTTGGTCCCCACGACAGGCCACTTGAGCTGATTTGTGCTGAACTTTACAGGGGGAAAAAACGTGTTAGCTCCAGGGTCTCTTGGGACCTCAAAGTGAGGCACTTAAAAATGAAGTTTTAAGTTGGGAAGTGGCCACTTGCTAATGGCTGCTCAACCACATTGTAGCCACGGTGTATGCACGTTGACACAAATGGAAAGGAAACCCATTTCCTGGACTAGGGGGTGTAGCTCAGCGGTAGAGCATTTGCACGGAACACACAAAGCCCTGGGTTTGACCCCTGGCACCACACACATACACAAACAAACAAGAGAAAACCCTTTTCTCTTTCTTTCTTAACCTATGTGTTTCTTGAAGGAGAGCAGATTAGTAAATCATTATGGAGGATGATGGTTTGGATTCTTTCACCCTTAGTCATGGGCTGATGTAATAGCATTCAACTGATTTCATGGTAAAGACAGTCACCGTTCCCAGAGTAAACCATTTCCAATTGCGTACTGGCAATGTCCCACCCCTACTGCAGTCCTTCAGGAATTAACCTTCCCCCTAAAAGCTTTGGTGGGAAGAACAGGGTTACTTGTTTTCCAAAGGACAAAAACGTCTTGGGTTTTAAGAATGTCCCGTTCTGACCTCATTCCTCTGGGTCTCGTCTTGGGTAACAGAATTGACGGCTGGTTTAGCCCTGGGGAGCGGGAGTGGGAGGGAGGGCACGGTTTCGCACACTCTGAGCCTTGCAGCCTGTGGGAGAGTTTGAATTTGGAAGAGGAATGTGCATGCCAGGGAAGTGGGATGACGGAAGGGAGGCTAATCCCACTCATGGCTGGGTTTAATTCTCTCCTTCCTTCTCACCCCCACTGCTTTGAGGTTTCAGTTAGTTCTGCATTAAGATGCATCAATTCTCAACTAATGCAATAGACTAAAAATGCACATTTCTTGTATAGTGATATGGGTCTCTGAAGTTAAAGCTGCAAATCTAAGAATCCTGCTTCTCAGGGGCTGGAGATGTAGCTCAGTGATAAAGCACTTGACTAGTACATGAGAGGCCCTGGGTTCGATCCCCACTACTGCAAAAAAACCAGGGACAGAGGATACCATGGTAGTGTAGTGACCAGGCTGTGATCCAGAAGTCCTGAGCTTCCCCCCACCCCCGCCCCCGCCTATCACCAACTTGCTCTGACCTCGGATAAGGAGGGTCCCTGCTTGGGACCTCAGTGCCTGTCCACAAAAGGTTACTGCCAAATATTCTAAAACACACCACCATCTGTTGAGATAAAAATGAGAGAATATAGAGAGAGTGCTTAAAGGCCATGAATGTTTAAAAAAAGAAAAAAGGGAGAGGGGGTACACTTTCAGAGATTGTTTTAAGAAATGTGGTGGTCCACGCCTGGAATCTCACTGACTCAGGAGCCTGAGACAGGAGGTTCGAGGTCAGCCTAAGCAACTTAGTGAGGCCCTAAGCAACTTAGACCTTTTCTCAAAATAAAACCAAACAAAGGCTGGGTATGCAGCTTAGTAGTTAAACACCCCTGGGTTCAATCACTGGTACCAAGGGTGGGGGAGTAGCAATGTGATAAGGCTGGGTTGTAACTCAATGGTAGAGCCTAGCAAGCATGAGGCCCTGGGCTCAATACCCGGCAAAGCCCAAATAAATATATAAACAAACAAATAATCGAGAAAGACAGAGATGAGACAAGACTAAATAACCAGGAGTCCCTTCCAGAGTAAACTGCTGACAGTGGACCCCCAGTACTTGGCCGGCCCCCCTGCCCAGGTTAGCCAATGTCGCCACCTAGAGGCAATTCAGAAGTTTCTTGCAGCCAAAGGTAACCTCTGTAATTCCCGAATGGTCATTTCCTTGCCCTAGCAGTTCAGAATCTCTTCTTCATCCATGGTATGGCTTTGGCTGCATCTGTGACTTAAAGAAAGCCCTCTCCAAAGCCCAGGCTGGCAAGTAACAGGCGCAGCTGCTCCCTGTCGGTTCCAATGCCCACCTCCTGTTAGATCACTCACTACACCAGATCATAAAAATAAATCTTTTAATTGCTTTGCAATTGGCACAGATGGTATAATTCAAACTCACATTTTTATTTAACAGACTCTGAAATATCACACTATAGCTTTGATTGAAACAGTACAGGAATCATAATGGTGTGTTACAAAATTACATTCAGCAGCAGCATTATGTTCTCAGTTATTTCATAAAACTAAAAACTAGGACTTGGATAAATAAGAGAAAACGCTATCTAGAAAATAAACAATCCACACTGAAGCCATCTGTCATGACTACTAGAGAATTGTGCTTTCTGATTTTTGAAGACATCGATACTTTATTAACAATCACAAAGAGCTGCAAAATTCTGGCTTATAAATAGTGGGGAGCTGTAAATGTGCCTGGAAAATGCTCCCTCAGAACGGGAGCGTCAAAGCAAGGCCTTGATGAAACCATGTGCCTGAGTTGGCTTTAAATACGTCATCTCTTTCAAGACTGGAGACTGAACCTAGGACTGAATGCCAGGGAAGTGCTCTACCCCTGAACCCTTTTGCACCCCCAGCCCCCTCTCCCTTTTTTTCATTTTGAAACATGGTCTTTCTCTATGACGCAGGAGGACCTTGAACTTGGGATCCTCCTGCTTTAGCCTCTCAAGTGGCTGGAATTACGGGTGTGCACCACCATGCATGGCGAGCACTTTCATACCTGAGGAGGGGTGAAATTCACTGGTTTTTGCTAGAAAATCTCCAGAAAGAGGGTTATGGTGGAGGAGAAATTGTATTAAATTTCCAGCAGTTTAGCTCTTAGTGGAAAAAGCTCAAAATCCTGTCTATTCAGGAGGATGTCAGGAAAGATCTAAGTCCTATTTACAAACAACCCCTGTAATTTCAGGGTCAATATCAGTGGTCAATGATACAAACTCTCATTAGCAAAAATTTGGAGCCTCAACTTGAGCCACTGCTTACATTACCTGTATTGCCATTCCAGAACAGAGAATATCTTCCCTGTCTGCTGAGAGCAGCAAAGATGACTAATAAGTAGGGACTTGTAGGAAGTTTGTAACCATGAGCATTTCCTATTAAAGTGGGAGGAGGGTGGAGAATCCCTTTGACTGTCACAGGTATCAGTGACCCCGTTTCCCCACCCCCAGTACTGGGGATTGGATACAGGTCCTCTTGCAAGCTAGGTAAGACATCTTCCACTAAACTATATCCCCAGTCCTTTTAATTGGCTTTGAACTTGTGATACTCCTGCCTCAGCCTACCTAGTAGCTGGGATCTACAGGCGTATGCCACTGTGCTTGGCTCAGTGACTCAAATTTTAACTAGAAGGAGATTCTCAGATTGGTTGCTGCTTGTGGGTAGAAGTCAATATTGACCTAACCTCCTAACTACTGATTTGGTTATCTGCTCTGCAGACGAGACTAGATCTTTCAAATTCAATCCAAAGTCACTGCTTGAAGCAAGCTTCCTATGTCAGATGGTTTCCATCAACACATGTACTCATCAATGATCTATAGTAAGGTCATGAGAGCATGACTGGGCTATGACATGGGGGATATCAAAATGAAAGTCAGGGTTAGTGCATAGTTAGTCTCCTTGACCGTCCTTGGCTCAGTGTTCCTGTGCCACCCCCACGGGGGCCTGTAGGTCTGTTGTGCTCTTGTCCAGGGCAGGTTTCTTTGAGAAATCCCGTGCTCCAAAAATGGTGCTTCCTATCCGGACATTTGTAGATCCTACTTCAATCTATGGGTAAGAGGAGAAAGCACTGAGGACTTAATTTTGAAAAGTGAAATACAGCTAATCTGAAACTGTGCCTCCCCTCTGGCTTTCCAGAGGCTTCCATGAAGAACAATGACGATGCAGCTGTAGGAGGCTATGGGGTGTATTTCTCCCTGGAGGGGGTGTTCAGGAAGCTGGTAGGGACTTCTTTGGGAGTCTGGTGGCATTTGATTTGGTGGAGACCAGGGTTGATGGACGTTGGAGGTGTGTAGGATACAAGTGCCCAAGGAAGAGCTGTTTCAACCCCCAATGTGCCATGGTAAGGTAGATGAGAAAAAGTCTCATTATAATTATTTGAGCACAGTTCCTAAATCCATTTTATTTATAAACAAAGTTGGTGTTTTCTTTTTCTTTTGGATACTGGGAATTGAACCCAGGGCACTTAACCATGAAGCCACATCCCCAGACTTTTTTCTTTTTTAATTTGAGACAGGGCATTACTAGGTTTCTGAGGATGGCTTTAAACTTGTGATCCACTTGCCTCAGCCTCTCAAGCCACTGGGATTATAGACACGTGCCACAATGCTCGGCAAACAGAAAGTATTTTTATACTGGTTTAGTATGCATAATTTTCTAGAAATGCAAATTTATACTTAAATTTTTGGAACTTAATCAAGTTATTTACTCTTCTATTTTTTATATACTTTTTGGTACCAGGGATTGAACCCAAGGGTATTTACCACTGAGGTAAACCCCCAGCCCTTTTTATGTTTTGACACAGTTCTTGCTAAGTTGTTTAAGGTCTCACTAAGTTGCTGAGGCTGTTCTTGAACTTGTTGATTCTCCTGTCTGACTCTCAACGTGAATTTCTTTTTCAAGGTAAAATTTGAGTCACTGAGCCAAGCATAGTGACACACACCTATAATCCCAGCTACTGGGTAGGGCTGAGGCAGGAGTATTACAAGTTAACGACAGCCTGGGCAACTTAGCAAGACCCTTACCGAGTCTCAAAACAAAAAATTAAAAGAGCTGGGGATGCAGCTCTTTAGTGGAAGAGCACTTACCTAGCTTATGAGAGGACCTGGATTCAATCCTCAAGTCACTGGGATTATAGGCACGTGCCCCAGTCCCGGCTGTTATTTTACTATTCTATAAATTCATATATGTGTTGCCAATAAATAGCTTCTATCAGTTTATATTTATAGCTGCTGAGTTCATGGTGAATTCACATATGATAAAGCATAGACTACCTCACAAAGATTTATTGTCATATATCCATGCCCTGGCATTTACATGACGACATGGCTTTCAAAATTGGTTTAATTTTTTTTTTTTTTGGTGCTGAGGGATTGAACTCAGGGCTGAGTGCATGCTAAGCATGTGTTCTACCACTGAGCTCTACCTCGGCCCATACTTTAGTTTCTTATTTTCCTTTAGATTATACTCAGGGAATTTTAGTGGATTTTTAAGAATTAGGTGTCAGGCTATAAATTCTATATATTTCACTTCAAAAAGAAGGGATGTGGGAAAGGGGCAGTGTCAGAACAGTTGAGAACCATCGGGACTGGGTGCCCTGCTACTGCGATGAGGCATTTCAAAGGTTTCTCAACCTAAACCTATTCCTGCTTCAGCCTCTTAGATCCTACCCTGAAACAGAAAACGGCACCCCAAAGGCCACTTACTGCGTGCTGGAAGTCCATGGACATGCCCATGCTCAGCTCAACTTGGTCAGCAGGGATGCTCAGCTTCGTACACAGCTCCTCCCGCAGGGACAGTAACACCTGACAGAAACACAAGTGTGACACGCACTTTACTCCTGCTGTCTCTAGTGATGCCTGAAAGTGGCCGAATCTGAACAGCGCTGAAGATTATTCCTCATGATTTTGAGCCCTGTCCAAATGTCAGAAGTTATTGCAAATGCTTTAATAAAAGCCCCCATTTTCAAGAAAACTATCAGAGCTATGGATGTAGCTCAGTGGTATAGAACTTGCAGGAGGTACTGGGTTCAATCCCCAGCAATGCAAACAAAACAAAACGGAAAAAAAATCACTAACAAGGAAAAAACAAAATGATCAGTCATTAGGAAGAAAGAGTCATTAGCTTTTTATTGTTTGTTGTATACGTGGTGCTGGGGTACGAACCTGTGTCCTCGCACATGCCAGGCAAGCGCTGTAACCGCTGAGCTACCGCTCCAGCCCCTATTTATTTATTTTTGATTTGTGATTTTTACATATGTGGATGTTTCTTAAGTTACTACAATAGCCAGCCAAGGGCCTCATACTAAGCATGGGCTCTACCACTGAGCTATGCACCAGCCCAGAGATCCTTCTTTAGCTCACGAGCAATCCCTCACCCCCACTCCAACCCCTGGTCCCCAGTACCTGGAAGTCAGGATTTGGTCCTTGACTAAGATCATGCCCAAAGCTTCCTATGGTCATCAGCCCCACGAATTCCAGGCTAGGACACTTGGCATTTATGTGTTCCACCATGGCTATTGTTTCTGAAGGTGGAAGGCCATGTTTATCTTCACAAAAAGAAACAGAAGACACATAAGCTGAAATACCTTAATTAAAGGGCGGTAGGCTCTAATTTCTTCCCTTCCTTTTACCGGAGGAGATGACCTCATGAAACACATTATCCTCAAGTCCTAAAGTGCAACTTTAGGTATGGTCTTCTATGTTGCTACCCTTCTGATAATCAAGTTCTGAATTTCTCAAGGAAAAAAGCTATAAATTAGATTCTCGGGATTTTATACTCTTCATCTTTTGTGTGGTGCTGGGGGAACAGGGATTTGTGCATGCTAGGTAAGGGCTCTATCTCTGGTCTACATCCACAGGTTTTTTTTTTTTTTGGGTGGTACTAGGGATTGAACCTAAGGGCATTTTATCACTGAGCTATATGCTCAGCCCTTTTACTTTTTTTTTTTTTTTTTTTTTTGGCACCAGGGATTGAATCTGGTGGTGTTCAACTGAGCCACATTCCCAACCCTTTTTATGTTTAATTTTGAAGACAAGGTCTCGTTAAGTTGCTGAGGCTGGCTTTGAACTTGTGATCCTCCTGCCTTAGTCTCTCAAGTTGCTGGGGTTACAGGTGTGCACCACTGCTCCTGGCCCTTTCACTTTTCATTTTTACCCAGTCTTGTTAAATTGCAGAGGCTAGACTCAAACTTGTGGTCCTCCTGCGTCAGCCTCCTGAGTTGCTGGAATTATAGGTGTGTGCCACCATACCTGGTTTCAAACATTTATTCTTAACACAAAGATGCTTCAAACATTATTTATTAATTTATGTATATATTTACTTACTTACCTACCAAAAAGCTGCTTCATTTATTTATTCATTATTTACTTGTTTGTGATACTGGGGATTTCACTCCAGAACATCTACCACTGAGTTATATCCCCAGCCCTTTTTGAGACAGGGTCTCATTTAAGTTGCTTAGAGCTTTGCTAAGTTGCTGAGGCTGACCTTGAACTTGCCTTCCTCCTGTGTCAGGCTCCCAAGTCACCATTTTTTAATTTTTTGGTGGTACCAGGGGTTAAACTGGGGGCACTCTACCACTGAACTATGCCACCAGGGCCCATTCTACTTTTGAAGTTTTTGAGACAGGTTCTTGCTAAACTGCTGAGGCTGGACTCAAACTGTGGTCCTTCTGCCTTGGCCTGCCAAATAGCTAGTAATGGGCATGTGCCAGTTCCTGGCTCCAAACAGTTTTCACAAAAAGCAGGAAGATAGGTGGGGTTCTGTGCTTACAGCTTTGTCTGTGTCACCGTTCAATTCTGGTCATACCCTTTGAAGCAGGAACTAGTACGATACCATTGCCAAAGAAAGTGAGGCACAGAAAGGTTAGGTAACTGACCTTGAGTTACAAAGCTGCAGGTGGCAGAGCTCAAGCCCATGGTCTGACTTCTAAGGTCCTGACCCTTCTCACTATGTTAAGCTGCTAGCCGAGGCCTTGTAAGATTGTCCATGATTGGTGCTCACAGTATTTTTTTTTTTTTTGGAAGAGAGAAAGAAAGAATCAATTTCATTTATTTTTTCATCTGGTCCTTGTTTCTCCGACTCTCAGATGAGTATGTGATGCTGGGGTTTGAACCCAGGTCCTCACACATGCCAGGCAAGCCACCGCTCCAGCCTTTCACAGGGGGTTTTCTTTGATTTTCTCTCAATGCAACAGTAAGCAATCTTTTTAAGAAGTATTATACATGTAACTCTACAATCCGTTTTGGGAATCCTGGTGACCTTTGGGGATTTACAGAAGTTCAAAGTCACAGTTCCTTTGTCATCTTCTTTTTTTTTTTTTTTTTGGTACTGGGGATTGAACTCAGTGGAGCTCTACCACTGAGCTACATACTTGGTCTTTTTTAATTTATTTTGAGACAGTGTCTCACTAAATTGTCCAGGCTGGCTGCAAACTTATGATCCTCCTACCTCAGCCTTCCAAGCTGCTGGGATTATATGCATGTGCCACTGTGCCTAGCCACAATCCCTTCTTGATTCGTCCTCTCCTCCTTCAAATTAAGAAGTATAAACCATGATGTATTAAAGAATTATACCTAGCCTGTCTTGCATGTCATTAAACTTGTACATCATACATAAAATAGCTCAGAGGACTGTGACTTCTTCCCATAACTACTTCTGTCAGACACCTATGTTCATCCTTCTCCCTGAGCTTTACCATCCTAAGGGAGGACAAATCTGCCATTCAGGTCTGGTCACTCACTCTCCTCTCCACTGGTGTTGATCTGAACCATGACCTTCAACCTTTCAGAAGAACCTTTCTTCTGCCAGGAACTGTTCACTCTGTCTGCCAACTTCACAGAATCCACCGTTTCCAGCATGAAGAGGTTGGGGACAGCTGTGAATGAGAAAGAGGCAGAGTAGTAACCTTCATTCACCCTACTGGAGCAGGTAACAGGCAATACATCTTTGACCTGCTATAGGGAAAAATATCCCAGGAAAAGAAAAAGACAGTTAAAGCTCAGTGCCACTAAGGAGACAAACATGAGAGTTTACTAGATCTAAGTTCAAACATTAGACCATCACTGTCTCATGAGCAAAGATGAATAAGGAAAGGGAAACTGACATACCACAATCAGGAGGCATGTGTACCCAGACTCTTCAAGAGGCTGGCAACTGGAGCGATTCTGTATAGCAGGCCTCATCTGACTACATCTCAGTTCAAACTGAGAGGAAAAAGGTCTACGTGACAAGAAAGACTAACCAGTCGAAGCCAAAATGTGTGCTATCAACATGTCTTAAACTATCGAGGACACAGGTGTTCTTATGTCACAGGGATATCAGAATGACCCAAACAAAAGCTGTGAGTCACTGAAGTCACCAAAGCCATCTTCTTCTTCTTCTTTTTTTTTTTTTTTAAAGAGAGGGACAGCAAGAGAGAGAAAGAGGGAGAGAGAGAATCGATTTTATTTAGTTTTTCATGTGGCTTTCATTGCTCTGACACTTCATTGTGTATGTGGAGCTGGGGTTCAAACTGGTGTCCTCGTGCACGCCAGGCAAGTGCCGTAACTGCAGAGCCACTGCTCCAGCCTGTCATCTCCTTTTTTCAAAGTGTACGTGAGATGAAGTATCAGTCTCAGATAAGGAACAACAGTGACAAAGGCAACACCAGCTGTTCACTTTGTGTGTGTGTGTGTGCGTGCGCTTTACCACCGAGTTAGTTTTTTTTATTTTTTGGGACAGGGTCTCACTCAACTGTCTTCAAGCTTGCAATCCTCCTGCCTCAGCCTCTTGAGTTGCTGGGATTACAGGTCCAGCTATTTAGCATTTTTTTTTTCTTTTTGGTGGCGCTGAGGATAGAACCAGGGCCTTATGCATGTTAGGCAGGCACTCTATAACTGAAGTGTACCCCCTAACCCCCATTATTATTTTTTCTTTTCTTTTTTTTTGGGACAGGGTCTCTCATCATTATGTTGCCCAGGCTGGCCTTGATCTCTCAAGTCTCCTGCCTCAGTCTCTCAAACAGCTGGAACTATAGGCACTTGGCCTGAATTATTCCTTTTTAACAGTTCATAAAATACTATTATCTGTATACAAAAGGGAGAACTGAGGCAAAGAACAGCCTCAGCTGTTCAAGTTTACAATATTAACAAATATTACAGCTATGATTTGAATTAAGGCAAACTGACTCCATTTTTCTTTTCTTTTTTTGGTCTTGGGGATTGCTCTACCACTGAGCTACACCCTGATCCCTTAACTCCATACTCTTATTTTTTATTTTGAGACAATGTCTCACTAAGTTGCTGAGGCTGGCTTTGAACCTGTGACCTCCTGCCTCAACCTCCTGAGTCCCTGGAATTATAGGTGTGCACCACCACACCTAGCATAGCTTCATACTCTTTTTTTTTTTTAAAGAGAGAGAGAGGGAAAGAGAGAAGCAATTTTTATTTTAGTTTTTCATGTGACTTTCATTTGTCGAACACTTCATTGTGTATGTGGTGTTGGGGTTTGAACTTGTGTACTCGCCCATGCCAGGCAAGCACCGTAACTGCTGAGCCATCGCTCCAGCCCACAGCTTCATATTCTTAATACTGAATTTGAGCTCAGGCTACTTTGCTTAAGAAAATATAAACTTAAAAAAAATAGGACAAAGTATATATGCTTGATGTAAAAAGAAATAAGCAATACAGAAGTCTATTAATAGAGCCTGATGTGGTGGCATATGCCTCTAATCCCAGCTATGTGGAAGGCTGAGGCAGGAAGATCACAAATTCAAGGTCAGTGTGGGTACCTTAGCAAGACTGTGTTTCAAAATAAAAAATAAAAAGGGCTTGGGATGTAGCTGGTGGTAGAGCAACCCTGGATTCAGCAGTATGAAAAGAAAAAAAAAAACAGAGCAAATGTAATAAAATAAAATCAAGCTCTTCACCCTAGAGGATACACTATTTTAACCTTTGAGATGAGAGTTCTTCCAGATCCGTTTTAGATACAACCCAACACATACATACACACATGTATTTATTTATTTCTGAATGCTAGGGACTTAAGGATTGAACCCTGGGCCCTCACCTGTACTCCCAGCCTCATTTTTTTTTAAAGGTTTATTTATTTATTTTTTAAAAAAGAGGGGTAAAGAGAGAGAGAGAAAATCAATTTTATTTATTCACTTAGCGTGTATGTGCTGGAGTTTGAACCCGGGTTCTTGAGCATGTCAGGCAAGTGCAATATCGCTGAGCCACTGCTCCAGCCCCAGCCTCATTTTTTTTTAAGCACACAAATTGGATCACACTAAACACTTCATGTGTTTCCAGTTAGCAAAATATGTTAGAGATTTTTCCACATTAGTACCATAGATCTACTGTTACTTCAAACACACACCCACCATTTAACACAACATATGATCACAATTTAACTATTCCTCTTTTAATGAATATATTATTAGATTGTTCCCCAAACCTCCCCCACTTTTTTTTTTTTTTTACAAAGAGAGAGGGACAGTGAGAGAGAGAGAGAGAGAGAGAGACAGACAGACAGACAGAATCAATTTTTATTTAGCTTTTTTTTTTCCCCACGTGGCTTTCGTTACTCTGACACTTAGTTGTGTATGTGGTGCTGGGGTTTGAACCGAGTGTACTCACGCATGCCAGCAAGCTCTGTAATCACCCAACTACCACCCCAGCTCCCTTCCCCTTTCTTTAAACCACAAAACAAGGCTTAGAGAGAGAACTTTGTGTACATATACAAGTATTTCTATAGAATAAATGTGTTCTAGAATTGAAATTACTAACTAAGCAGGAAGTAATATATATATATTTTTTTGTATTGGGGATTGAACCCAGGAGTGCTTTACCACTGAGTCATTCCCTCAGCTCTTCTTAATTTTTATTTTGAGACAGGGTCTCACTAAGTTGCTTCTAACTGTGATCCTCCTGCCTCAACCTCCCAAGCTGCTGGGATTACGGTGTGCACCTGGCACCATGATGTATTTTTAAACAACAATCTGTTAGACTTCTGCTCTCAGACAAAATGGAAATACAGGAACCAGATCTGCCCTCCCACTTTTTGAAACAACTAAATGAACAATTTCAGAAACATACATGTGGGCTGGAGTGGTGGCTCAGCGGTTATGGTGCTTGCCTGGCATGCACAGTAACTTGGGTTTGAACCCCAGCACCACGAATGCAATGAAGTGTCGGAGTAACAAAAGTCACATGAAAAACTAAATACAGTTGGTTCTTTCTCTCTCACTGTCCCTCTCTCTTTAAAAAAAAAGAAAGAGTTGCTCTTACACAGATGGTAGTACAAGCCATACAGTGATGCAGTAGTTCTTCAAATTTAGAGCTTCATCTTACCCATCAATTTGTTGACGTTTTGTTTCTGTAGGTGGCCAATGAAGTGCCATTTGATCTCAGGACACGAAGACAGAATCTGCAGCGAAAAGGGGAACGCTGTTTGACTCAGAGTTCATGGAGGCTTTGCTAGCGCAAACAATTTGCACACTCCTTGTCACCTGTGATTCTGTTCTGGCCCTTAAATGTAGTGAACTACTGTCATCAGTCCCTTAATGAGGCAAAAGGAGACTCAAGAGAAACATCTAGGCTTCTACTGCTCCCATCTACTCCCTCCACCTTTCAGATATCACCCATGAAAGATAAGTGATTTAAGCTTTCAAATCTTAAAAGGAAGGAGGATTACAGCACACTCTTAAAAAGCATCATGTCTTCCCAGTGGGGCACACCTTCTTGGTGGTACACACCTGTAATCCCAGCAAATCAGGAGGCTAAGGCAGGAAGAGGGCAAGTAAGTTTGAGGCTGGTCTCAGTTACATCATGAGACCCTGTCTCCAAAAAAAAGGGTGGGGTCGCTGGGCTGTAGCTCAGGGGTAAAGTGCAAATAAAATGCCTCTCGTTTCAATCCCCAGTACCAAAAATAAAACAAAACAACAACAAAGACACTATTTCCAAACAGTCACAAAAGGGAAAACTACGGTCTGAATAAAGACAGAAAATCTGAGAATTATTTGGGACTGAAGGTAGAAACGGGCTAAAAATTTTTACTCCAGCCCAATTTCCTGCTCTAGAAGCAACATGGGTCTAATTTTCAACTAAAGAGCCAAGATTTAGATATAAACTAGAGACTTCTGATATCCACTTACTTTAGGATTTGATGCTTTTTCTAACAGTTCCTGAACCTAAAGGGTAAAAACAGAATGTGAGAAGCCTGGCAATCATGACCCTTCCAAAGGCTCTCTGGGAAAGGGCTCTTACGTAGTTTTCTCCAAAAGTGCGCTGGCCGTGACCATAGGCCTCGATCACCATATCTGCTGGTTTGGTTTTGCTGACTGCTACTAGCCGGGGCTGGATGGCTGGGAGATCCTGTCAAGAGATAAAGAGCCATGTCAGCGAATATTTGGGAAAATTACCCCAGTAAGTCTTATAGGATACATTCTGTAGGACAGATTGGCACAGATTTCAATTCTGCATTTGGTAAGATCCATTTTTCTGACATTTCAGGGACATCAGTATCAAAGACTGGTAAATGAAGGTCTTTTATTTTAAGACAGGGTTTCACTAAATTGCCCAGGCTGACCTTGAATTTGTGATCCTCCTGCCTTGGCCTTCCAAGTCTTGGGGAGTACAGGGGTAACAGTGCCTGCTTCACGAATGTCATTTATCTGCATGGTTTCCCAACCTAGTGTTAACTATCTTAGTATCCAGCAGAAGACATCTCTTTCTCAGGGGAGCTGGGCAAGTTAAAGCAGTAGTTCCATAAAGCGGGGGTCTTCAATCAACTCCATCAGCATCACCAGGGTCCCACTGAGACCTGCTGAATCTCAATCTCTGGGGCCAGGTTCTGAGAATCTCCCTTTTGTTTCTGTGGTGCTAGGGATCAAACCCAGGGCCTTCTGCATGACAAACAAGGGCTGAGCTATACCCCGCCCCCAACTATAATAATCTCCTTTGCAACAAGCTTTCCAACCATTCTCAAGCACAACAATGTTGGAGATTTAAGAATCACTTCACTGGGCTGGGAGTGTAGCTCAGTGGTAGAGCACTTGCCTGGCATGTGACTTCCCAGGAAAGAAAAGAAACAATAACACCCCCCCAAACAAACAAACAAAAAACACTTCACTGAAGGGAGGCTTGGTCTTTGTCCCTGGTGGTGGTGGTTCAATAATGACGACAAGATTTTCAGGAAAAAGGATAAAGAAGTTTTACTGATTTGCTAGCAAATGAGATCGGCAGCAGACTAAGGTCATAAAGGCTATAATTCTAACTGCCAGGGGGAACAGAGGACTGGATGGATACCTGGGCACTGCTAGAAACATTTTTGTGCTTGCTTCACTACAGCGTGTTCATTTTAGTTCTCTGGGAAAAATAACAAAGAGCAGGATCGCTGGGTCACATGGTGGTTCTATACCTAGTCTTTGGAAGAATTGCCATACTGCTTTTCAAAGTGGTTGTACTAATTTGCAGTCCTACCAACAATGTAGGAGTGTACCTTTTCCCCACATCCTGGGACTGGTGTAATTATTAATATTTTCCCATTCACTCTGAAAGCGGCATGATTAGGTCTAGTCCATACCACCCTGAACATGGCTCTCATCTGAAAGTAGCCTGACTGGATGGTGATCCGTAATTTGCTGTTCAATCTATAACTCTGCCGCCTAGTGGCAGAACTGAGAATGGAACATAAATAATTCTGGACTTGGGAGCAGACCTATATCTGACCTCTTCCTAAACCAATGACATAAAAAAGAGCAGGGCTTCCCTGTATTCTGCTGCAACAAATCCACAAGGCAGCAGAGAAGAGACTGATTAATCCTACAGGTCAGTCTTCAAGTCTCCCACACAGCCTAGGATTTTCACAGAATCATAGTACTCTCAAAGACATGTTATGTAGAAGTCTGGTGAACTGGTAAAGTCTCATTTTTCTTCCTTCTTAGGAAGACTACCAGCCTCCTAGAGACCAGGTCATAATTCCTAGGATTACACTGATGAATGGATGATTTCCCAGTGAAAAACATGGAACAGGCAGTCCATCTACCTGAGCCCCTGGGATAGCACCCCCACCCCCCAGAAGGAGGTTTATCAGGGGAATGCCTAGATTTTTTCTTGGAGAATCATAGAATATTAATGCCAGGAAGAAGCCATGGCTTTCAGAGCTCATCCTGTACAGAAAAGGAAACGGAGGGCCAGAGTAGTTAAGTGATTTGCTCGAGGTAACTTCTAATTAGCAATACAGATCTTCTGTCTTTGTCCTGGCATTCTGAGTTCTGAAACCATAAACACTTCATCAGACAGGCCCTGGTTCTTTATGTTCAGGTCTGTCTCAATTCACATTATTCAGCCTACCTTGCATGGAAATGAGCAGATACTGATTCCTGGGTTAATGAAAGTCCGTAGAAAAAAACAAATCTAACAATATAACATCTCCTTTTAAACTGCTTGAAACAGCTCCCTCCTGCTCCAGAGGGGCAAGTGCAGCTCTGGTGCCTGCAAAGTACAGTCACTCCACTTCCACCACCCTGGCCGGGGTGGAAACGTCATTTACCGAGCACCTACAAGCCTGTCACACGCTGCCACACACGGGATCTCAGGCGATGGGGCGCCTCTGCAAGCGGTGCTATCAGACGCTTCTCGTGCAGCCTGCGTGGGGGCACGGGCCTGCTCCTTCTCGCGTCCTGCAAGACCCCTACACGAGGCAATGGAAAATGGCCACGACGCTTGGAGATCAGTCATTTTTTAGATGTGGCGGGTAATTTTTGCACCAATACAGCCAACCTCTAGAGACCCTAACAGACACAACGTGAGGTCACTGAGGAAATCCCTCCCTGGCCCTTGGGGGTTCCGCAGCCCTGGCCCACGAGTCGCCAGCGGGTCCCGCCCCTCGGGGAGACCCCTTCTGCGTCACCGTGACGACCTAGTCCCACGCAGGTGTCCCCCTCCTCAAAGCGGCCGCCCTGCGTCCCCACGCAGCCCCCTTTCTCACCCTCGGCCGCCTATCCACAGCCTGCTGCACACGCTCGTTCACTGCCCGTAGCGCCAGCCCGACTCCCAGGTCCGCAGACATGCTGCCAACTCTCCACATTCCCCGGGGACCGACGCCGAGCCCCGGACCCTCGGAACCCAGGGGCTGAGACCCCCTTCCGGTCCCGCCCAGCTCCCCCCTCTCTGAGGTCCAATCAGCGCTCGCCACCCGTGGTCTTACCCAATCGACGCCCGGCAGCGCGGGGCGGGCACGAGGCGGGAGGCCGGCCCAGGGCGGCGGCCATCTTGGGGAGGTCTCCTGCGGGCCCGGCGGGCGAATCGGGAGGGGACCTGGGTCGCCCGGTCGCGGGGTGCGGAGGCCTGGGCTTGAGCCTGAGGGCCACCCAGGCAGCAGTCCTCTCCTTCCTGTCGCTCCCTACCCCAAGGGATTTCTATGAGGCAAAACCCGCAGCGTGTTCTCAGGCTCCTCTTTTCCTTCAGAATGCGTTACAAGGTTTGCCCGTTTCTGGCTTTCAAGAACTGTAATCTAGAATTTCTGGGCGCAGTGACCAGCGTTAGGAACTGCTGGAACAGAGGTATCGCTTTTAGCATGTTGGATGATTCTTGCGAGGAACCCTTAATAGATATGAAAGAACACTCTAAAGGCATGGTTCAGATGTATGGTTCTTTCTGTCATCTTTTAGACCAGCGCTTTCCTATAGAAATGTGCGTTTTGCATAAGTAATTAAAAAAAAAAAACTCTCTCGGGCTCATTAAAAGTAAGCAAATTAGGGGCTGGAGCGGCGCTTGCCCGGCATGCGCGAGTGCACGGGTTCAAACCCCAGCACCCACTACGCAACTGTCAGAGCAACGAAAGCCACGTGAAGAACTCAAGAAAAATGGATTCTCTCTCCCCCTCTCTCTGTCCTTCTCTCTTAAATAACATATTTATTTAACATAATATATCCAAAGTAAGATTTCAACATGCAGTCAACCAGGCCTGTAATCCCAGGGACACCAGAGGATGAAGGATGGGAATTTCGAGTCCAGCCTCTGCAATTTAATGAGATCCTGTCTTAAAGATTGAAAAGGGTTGACGATGTAGCTCGGTGGTAGAGCCCCTAGATTCAATCCCCAGTAACGCCAAAACCAAGAGGTGCTTTGATTCTTTAAAACAAAACAAACGGGAACCCCCTGTAGTTGGTATTTGAAATCCAGTGTGTAGGTTTTTTGTTTTTTTGTTTTTTTTTTTTTTTAAGAGAGAAGGACAGTGTGTGTGTGTGAGACAGAATCAATTTTCATTGAGTTTTACACATGGCTTTCTCCGCTCCGACATTGGTTATGTACGTGGGTGCTGGGGTTCGAACCCGCGTACCTGCGCGTGCCAGGCAAGTGCCGTAAGCGCCACAACCGCCGAGCCAGCATTCCAGCCCCGCAGTGTGTAGTTTTGACTTGCAGCAAGGTGGTCAAGGGCCACCTAGGCTAGTGCTACTTTTCATAGATGAAGGACCATGCAGGCAAGTTTAGGCCATCAACAGTGAGCTCAGGATGCAGTCCTGTTCTTGAGTCTCCTACTAGTCCCGCTTTGCGGCAAAAACAGTCCTAAACTTGATGAGCTAGATAAACATCCCAGATTAGAATACTGAATCTAATATTCAGATGGTGAGATAGATGCTGTGGCAAGTAGAAAGAGATCAATTTTATGGAAAGTGTGTTTGGCTGGAATTACTGTTGAAAGCGTCTCAACTCAATTTAATGAAATGAGATGCTATTTTTATGGAGAAAGGGCAACTTGTTTTTGAGAGAGAGAAATAGAATCAGTTTTATTTTTTTCATCTGGTTTTTGTTTTCTGACACTTAGTTGTCCACGTGGTGCTGGGTTCAAACCAGAGTCCTGGTGCATGCCAGGCTCGTCCTGTGTTGCTGAGCCACCTCTGCAGCCCCTAACCTTCTTTCTTTAGCCCCCTTTCTGTGTGTGTGGCAGGGAGGGATTGGGCTCACTCAGAGCCTTCTGGAAAGAAGGGGCAATATTCTCACGCTCTTCTCTCATACAGTTTCCTTTCAGACTCCAGGAAAGGAGGTGGAATTTTATGTGTTCTGCTCCTGATCATTTTCATGGTACACATGAGGAGATTATCTCTAAACTAGGATTGTCAAAGACATTAGGAGTAACTGTATTCAAGTAAAATGTCTCTAGAGTTAACATATTTTTTACTCAAAAGTGGTAAACATTAAAAAGTGACCAGAATAGCCCTTTGTGGAACAATCCTTATAGATGTTTGCTGTAGAGGTACAAAGTTGGCTAGAACTAGCCAGTAGGAAGTGGTGGAGGAATAAAGAGGAGAGTGGTGAAGGATGTACAGAGGAAGGGTAGGATGAGCATGAAATACTTTTGTTTTTTTAAGAGGAAGAGAGAGAGAGGGAGGGAGAGAGAGCGAGGAAGAGAGAATTAACTTTAGTTTTTCACAAGGCCTTCATTGCTTGGACACTTCGTTGTGTATGTGGTGCTGGGGATGGAACTCTGGTCCTTGTACATGCCAGGCAAGCGCCTTAACTACTGAACTACCACTCCAAACCCCCATGAAATACTTTTAAGAAATGTATTATTTGGGGGCTGGTGTAGTGCCTCAGCGGTTATAGTGCTTGCTTGGCATGAGTGAGGACGTGGGTTTGAAACCCAGCACCACGTACACAACTAAGTGTCAGAGCAATGAAAGTCACATGAAAAACAAAATAAAAAATTCTCTGTCTCTCCCTCCCTTAAAAAATGTATTATTTGGAAAATATTTACAAAAACATAATAAATATTCTAGGTGCAGTGGCACATACCTGTAAACCTTGCCTTGGGAGGCTGAGGCAGAAGGATCACAAGTTTGAGGCCCTAAGCAACTGAGACCCTGTCTCAGAGTAAAAAATAAAAAGGACTGGGGGTGTAGCTCAGTGGTAAAGCACCCCTGAGTTCAATCCCTGGCATCAAAATACAAAACAGAAAAACTCTATAAATACTTTATAGATCTAGGGAATGTCTAATGGTGATAGCAACCCGGGTGACAGATCACTATGACGACAAGTAGTTCATCCTTTCCTCCTCCTTTCTGGTACTGGGCACTGAACCCAGGGAGTTTTACCACTGAACTATGTCCCCTGCCTGTCTTATTTTTGAGATGGGTTCTCCGTAAGTTGCTGAGGTTGTTCTCAAACTTGCAAACCTCTGGCCTCAGCCTCCTTGAGTCCGTGGGATTTCAGGTGTGCAGCACTGGTCCAGCTTATAGCTTAACAGATCAGGTCTCTCTCTTCTGTGAATTACTAGGCAGGGTCATCCTCCACCTCTTATCTAGTCAGTGAGCATTTATTGAGGCATTACTTTGTAAAAGAAACTTGGGGGAGACCAGGATAAGAGAGGCTTTAGATTTATTTCTAAGGTGCTTTTTCTCTCTCATGTTCTACGATCTTATGAAAACGAAGTAGAGGAAAAAAAGATGATAGTGATCCTAGTTCTATCATAAATTCACATTCTGGTTTCTTTACTGTTTAAACTGTTTAGTTTAGCTTTTGAATTTTATTTTTGTGGTATTGGGGATTGAACCCATGGGCACTTTACCACTGAGCTACATCATCAGCCCTTTTATTTACTATTTTGAAACAGACCTTACTAAGTTGTTGAGTCTGACTTGAGCTTATGAGTTCCCTGCCTCAGCCTCCTGAGTGGGATTACAGGTGTGCACTACTACCGTGTCCAGCTCATTAGTTTCTTTTCTAGTGTCTTCTTCAGTTGGATGGATATAAACCATCTAATTTAACCTTTTATTCTTGTCTGCTATGTAATCCTTGAAAAATGCAAGTCCAAAATTATTTCAGCACCAGTAATGGTCTTTAAATACTTCCAAAAATTTGCAGAAACAAAGGAGAAAAAAAAAAATAAGAAACCAGGTACCCAGAGGAACAGATTCTATTTTTCTTTTCTTTTTTTTGTTGAGGTGTTGGGGATTGAATCTAGAGCTTTGGGTGTGCTAACCAAGTGCTCTTCCACAGAGCGGCACCTCCAGTCCTTTGTGTTCTACCTGAGCTATATCCCCAGACCTTTCTTTTTAAATTTTATTTTGAGACAGGATACAGGCTTTTTTTTTTCTTTCTTTCTTTTTTTTTTTTTGTACTGATGACTGAACCCCAGGGAACTTTTAAAATTTTAAGACAGGATCTCACTAAATTGCTTAGGGCCTTGATAAGTTGCTGAGGCTGGCTTTGAGCTTGTGATCCTCCTGCCTCAGCCTCCTGAGTTGCTGGGATCACTACAGGTACACACCACCATGCCTGGCTTGAGAAAGGATCTTGCTGAGTTTCCCAGGTTGGCCTTGAATTTGTAATCCTCTTGCCTTGTGCTCTGGATTAGCTGGGATTACAGGTATGTGCCATCATGCCTAGCTTCAGAAGAACAGATTTTATGAATAATCTAAAACTTAGTATACTTACTTGCCATGAAAGCCATTGAGTTTTGAAAACATTCACCTCTATAGTCCAATATTCTGTTTATGAGAGAGATATAGATTTTAAAATTATTTCCTTCTGAGCCTACTAATTCTTTTTGGGGAGGTTAAAAAAAAGATAATAGAAAATTAATGTTGCCTGGTTACTTGCCTTTTAAGAGAAATGAATTCATAACACCCATGTCCCAGTTTAAATGAATTTAGGCAGAGCAGCCTGACACACATGGTGTCACATTTGGTTTTTGAAATATCAGTATAGATTCTAGCATCCTAGACCTGGAGAGGACCTTTGTATAGGATCTGATATTTCATATAAAGAATGACATTTAAGGGGCTGGAGCGGTGGCCCAGTTATTTCGGCACTTGCTGTGCATGTGCAGGGATATGAGTTCAAACCCCAGCACCATGTATACAATGAAGAGTCAGAGCAATGAAAGCCATGTGAAAAATAAATAAAATTTATTGTTTTCTCTCACTGGCCCCCTTAAAAAAATAAGAAAAACGACATTTAAACCATCCTATGGTATCTTCCCAGTTTCTGAAGACTTATCAGAGAAGAAAAATGGCATCCGTGTTAATCCCTGGACTTAATTATTTTCTCTTTGCAGGTGACTACTTATTCCCATTTCAAAGTTTAGCCAGACTTATGTAAATTCTTTTAAAATACTCTAAGGTGCAGTGGTGCACATCTGTGGTCCCAGCTACTTGGAGGCCAAGGCAGGCAGATGGCAGATTCAAGGCCATCCTGGGCAACTTAGTGAGACCTTGTCTCCAAATAAAAAATAAAGCTGGGGATGTAACTCAGTGATAAAGGGCCTGTTTGCTCCCCAGTACCACCACAAAACAAAACAACAACAACAAACTGGTGAGCTTTACTTTTTTTTGAGATTTTTTTCCCCTCTGGTGCTGGGGAAGTCAAACCTATAGCCTCATGAATGCTAGGTAAGCACTCTTACCACTGAGTCACAATCCCAGCCCTTGAACTTTACTTTGTAATTACGTTTTTGCCTTTTGATTTTTTAAAAAATAGGGACAGTGTGAGAATCAATTTCATTCAGTTTTTCATGTGGCTTTGGTGCTCTGACACTTCATTGCATACATGGCGCTAGGGTATGAACCTGCGTCCTAGAGTGTCCCAGACAAGTGCTATTACTGCTGAGCCACCACTCCAGCCCTCCCTTTTGATTTTTTTTTTTTTTTTTTGGTGGTGTTGGGGATTGAACCTGGGACTTTGTGCACGCTGGTTGAGTGCTTCACCACCAAGCCACATCCCCAGCCCTCCCTTTTGATTTAAACGTTTGGTTTTTTTCTGGTCTAGACTCTTTAAATTTCTATTCATTCATTTGGTGCTAGGGATTCAACACCCAAGGCCCTTGTACATGCCATGCAAGCACTCTGCCACTGAGCTACATCCCCACCTGTTTTTTTATTTTGAACCAGGGATTCACCCTGCCCCCTCCTGTATGTTTTTTAATCTTTAAAATTTTTTTAAGGGCTGAGGACCGAACTTGGGGGCTTGCACATGCTAGGCAAGCACTCTGGCACTGAGCTAAATCCCCAATCCCCCTCCTGTACGTTTTAACTGGAGACCAGAACCAGACAATTCCTCTCAACAGGGTCAAACCAGATTACTTTCTACGTACATTTCTGCAGAGGTATATTGTTACCATCTTCCAATAGGGGCTATCTTACAAATAGGTGCAATCTTATTTGTAATCTTATTTATTTTTTTAAAGAGAGGGACAGTGAGAGAGACGGAGAAAGAGAGAAACAACTTTATTTAGTTTTTCACATGGCTTTAGTTGCTCCAACACTTAGTTGTGTACGTGGTGCTGGGGTTTGAACCCAGGTCCTCGTGCTTGCCAGGAAACCGCTGAGCCACCGCTCCAGCCCCTGTAATCTTATTTTTTAAAATATTTGTTTGACTTTCTACTTGATGGTACCACTTACTAGTTAAGGGCTTTCTAGCCTGTTTCCCCAAAGGACTAAAAAAAATTCTTTTTGAACATTTACACATGCTAGGAACAATGTTAAAATTTTCCATATGGATTATTTCATATAGTTCAGTTGACCCATTTTATAGAAGACAGAGGCTTAGGTTAAAAAAATTATTAATGGGGCTGGAGTGGTGGCTTGGCGGTTATAGCGCTTGCCCAGTCTGCACGAGTACATGGGTTCAAACCCCAGCAACCCACGTACACAACTAAGGGTCAGAGCAACGAAAGCCATGTGAAAAACTCAAAAAAATTTCTGTCTCTCTCTCTGTCCTTCTCTTTAAAAAAACAAAAACGAAAACAAACAACAAAAAAACCCAAAAAAACTTATTAAAGACCACACACTTAGGAAGTGGTAGGGTTAACTACAGTTATGATACGTTACCCATTGTATTCTAAATTCATATTGTTTGTGTATTAGGCTTTTGAATCAATAGAGAAAGAATGGAAGCACCGTTAAACCTGAGAAAGCCTAGACTAGGGTTGAGATATGTATGTATTAGAGCAAGAGAGAGAAAGAATCAATTTTGTTTTTTTCATTTAACCTTCATCTCAACACTCAAGTTGTGTATGTGATGCTGGGGTTTGAATCTGAGTCCTTGTGCATGCCAGGCAAGCGCTCCACCCACTGAGCTACCACTCCAGCCCATAGGGTTGTTATATTTAACAAAAATACAGGATACCCAGTTAAATATTAATTTTAGATAAACAACATACTTTAAAAATACTTTTTAGGGGTTGGGGATTTAGCTCAGTGGCAGAGCGCTTGCCTAGCATGCACAAGGCCCCGAGTTTGGTCCTCAGCCCCTGAAAAAAAAAAGAAAAAAATGCTTTTTAAGCATTTTAAGTATGTCTCAAATTTGGGATGTACTTACGTTAAAAAATACTGTTCGTCTGAAATTCACATTTGACTGGCAACCCTGTATTTTATCTGGCAACACCAGGCCAGGCAGCTTGTCAAAGCAGAGCCTGGGGCTTCCCCACTGAATTGATAACAAAATGCATTTTGGATCAATTGCAAATCACTCTTCGCTTTGGAGCAGAACTTAGTGGTGTATTAATTCTTCAAAATGATAAATCTCCTAAAACCTGCCAAGAATAATGCCATGTTCACAAATTAAGTTGTTTCTGTGTTGATAATGGGGATAGAACATAGATTCATATGTATGAATATATAAAATATATTCATCTGAATATATTTTAAGGGCCAACTTAACTCACCACCCAGGGATGTTTTATTTCTCTATATCATCTAACCTAATATTAGCTATTGCTAAATTTCACTTTAATAAAAAAGTAAACACAAAGACTCATTTTATTTAGTCAGACTGAAAATAAAACTAAGACATGAATTCATGAGACCTTTTGTGTTGTCCAGAACAATTCCTCCTGCTATCAACCCAAGGCAATTAATCCAGCAGAATAATTTATAGAATGATTAATATAACAAGAATCATTTCTCAGTAACAAAGGGGATCATTAAACCCTTGGGGCTCTCTGAAAAATTACTTTGACTTTTCAATCAACAGCCTGCACAAAAGCACATAAAAAAGGAGTGGGAATACAAACACAAAACAATTTTATAAGGAAACAATAAAACAGTGGCAAGAAAGAACCATATTGAACACAACCAAGAAGTGGTGGTTTACAGACACAAAGTTGCTATTTGCCAAGACACAGTTTCTCCTTAGACTTGACAAAGTCAGTAAATACGACCATCTTACTTTTACTACTCTCTTTAAATGGTAAAGTTATCAGTGTTAAAAGGTACACAGACCCGTAGAAACTGCCAAAGATCATTTTAAAACATCTCTCTCTTTTTTTTTTTTTTTGGATCAATACATTGCTAAGCTTCATTCAGTAATTTCCCTTTCTCAACTTAGTATGAACACAGATCCCTCCAAATTTATTTTATTTTAGTTATATAAAAATTATTAACAAACTTTGGCTTTCTTACAAACATTCTGTCCTTTTATTTAAAAAAGTGATTAAAAACGGTACTGAATATGAATCATTTCTGTAAAGTTTGAGTGAGAAACATTCCACCAAGGTGCTACTCCTTGGAAAATCCTACAAAAACTGAATTTTATAAAGTTATTTTGATAGAAGTTCCACTTATAAATAGCAGCCATTACTTCACTGCCCACAACACTGCAGGCTATCACATTTTATATGTTTAGAATTCAAATGTTTGAAGATCATATTTTATAATAAGTGTTAAAACAACAAACATGGGTTAACTAACCCAGGCGAAGGGAGACAGCTGACTTCCATGATTTTACTGCTCAGACAGGTACCCCAAACCCCTGGCTTTATGCTAATGAGCATGACAGCATTCAGTAGTTTGTAAAAAGAAGTGACATTAACCTGGTGGAGGGCAGTTGCAGCAGGACTTACTGAGGCTCTTTTGTAGTCAGGGGACAAGCCATCAGAAGATGTTAGTACCTGACAGACTTCTGAGTTAAGAACCTGAGGAAAGTGTGCTATTCAGAGGCTGAGATAACCCTGCTTCTGAATCTGCCGTGGTGAGGTGGTGTTTTCTGAGGCCCAGGTGGCAGAACTTGGAGTAGAACAACAGACATATGTGAACAGGGGATGTTGGCTGTGTCATGCAGCTCCTAACAAGTGACTAACAGCATTGAAATGGGAAGATTAATGCATTTTAATAATGGGTAGCCCATGCTGGTCTTCCAAGACAAGACACCTTCTGCAAGCAAGATCTTGAGCACATCAAAATCCATCCCAACTGGGGAACGTTTTGCTGCCAGAACGAAGTATGACTAGGACTGTGGTTTGAGAATTTTCAGGGCCAGGAAGGAGAACAGATAAGGGCAATACATGAAATAAGGGGATGTAATATTTTATATCTTTTTGTCTTTCTAGGCAAACTGAAGGTTCCAGTTCCTGACAAGCCTGGGTGTGGGTCCAAAAATGAAGTGGGGGATGGTGCCAGGAAGTATCATTCATAGCATTCACTGAGGGAAGAGGAGTACAGTAGGAGTTTTTTATTTCTGCTTTTTCTATTGAGTGGGGGCAGCTAATAACAAGACCAAATCCTAAGCCAGAGCTGACCATGGTCACTCAGTGTACCAATACACTAGCAAATTAACTCCAGCAGCTGCCCTCTGCTTAACAATTCTATGCCCCACTAACAGGCTACGTAGGTTGGATTTCCTATCCCCAACCTCAGTTTAGGATTTAAACAAAACCTTTCTTTCATATCGCTCTTCCCATTCTGAATCTTTCAGGGTAACTCATAATTCTTTCAACTAGGAATGAGAAAGAAAACATTTTCAATAGATTTTGATGCAGACCAAAGATAGTCCAACCCAGGGTCTCAGGCATGGACTCTGACGTGCATCCGTACACCTGTCTCTGGCGATTTAACATTCAGTCCAACCTCTATATGACTGCCTAGGAGCCCTGGATTTAAAAAACATATATTACTTAGAGAGAACATACCCCCTTTATTATCATGTCAGATAAATGCCCAATTCAAGCCACAGATATTAGGACTTTGGAAATCTCTTGGCTGACCCTTCTTCCTCCTCCATACATGGTATCAAAGCTCTTTAATGTAGAATATCCACAACAATAAAGACACTTGATTTCAAGGTACACACATAATCCGCCAAGCAGGTACTATAGTGGCTAATAGTATAATGATCCCACTTCAGCAAGACACACTTCAAGAAGACACTTGAGTTGTTTGTTCCTGTCTTCTTGATGCTGAGAGGAGCCAACAGAGATTATTCGAGAAGAAAAAAACCGAATCACAGATTAAGTGAAAAGTTTCATAAAGAACGTGTGGTGGCAATCAAGCCCTGACTCTAGAAATGTAGTCAGAAACCACCATTTTGAGCCCTAGGGCAAGGAGCAGAGAGGATAGAAAATTTTGCAAAACCTAGCACCAGTTCTTCCTTCGAAGGGCTCAAAAAAGCATGCTTCTAAAATAACTCATACACGCACTGACAAAAAAGGCCAGGGAAGCCAAACATTCTCTATGGCTGCTTTTCTACTGGCAAACGCACAAGTGCATGTTTCTTCAGCTGTGAGCCTCCCCACAGACTCTGCTGCCTTGGAGACAGGGGTGAGAACAGTGGACTGCATTTCCCAAATGACGGGGATCAAATCACCTGGAGGCCAGAGCCTACACTTCTCCCACCCCTTAGCGACAGCATTCCTAATTAAGTCAGCTTCAAAAGTACAAAGTTGGTGCCTGCAGGCCAGAGGTCAAACCTACGGTTTACGAATCCTATCAGAAGTCAAATGTAGCCCACTTACCTGAATAAAACCCCGAATCAATTCCCACCCTCCCGTCCCAGGAAAGGGAGCAGATTTAAGTTCTTTTCTTCTTTTTCACCATATTAGCTTGAAGTCAAAGAAGGTAGTGTGGGAGGAAGAAGCATTCTGTTTCATCTTAAAAAATAAAAATCTCTTTAAGTGTCATCTGAGGTTGTATATATATATATATATATTTTTCAATTCTCCTGCGTGGTGGTTGCCTCCGAAGGCTCATCTTCTAAGTTGAAGTTGAGCTTGTCATCTATCCCCTCAAACTGCTTGCTGAGACTGCTTGCAGAGTCCATGAACATGTTAGGGATGTCTTTGCCAAAGTAAATCTTGCTGTTGGAAGCAATGGCCTTATATTTCATCAGCTGCAGATATTCTGGGGTCAGCTTCAGCTGCGACAAGAAGTAAAGACTTAGGTGGGACTACATTGGAGAAAATTTTTGGTGGCACCTCTTTAATTTTCATATGTAAAGAGTCTCTGTCAAAGAAATATGCCCCTTTCTACTTCCCATGGGCTCTCTATTTATATTAGCAACAGGAGCGCCATTTCTGTTAAGAGGAAATAATCTAAGATCTTCAAGATAGAGTTACAAGAGTTTTAGAAGTTTCCATGTTTAACACAGAAAACTTAAATTTCTACCAGGGCCTCCTAGCAAAGGAAAGAACCTGACCCAGGCAACACTGGAGTCCTCAGTTCTGGCACCAGGGGGTTCTAGGTGGTGACGGGCCGTTAACAGCGGGTACTCTCAAGAAACACAAACCCATACCCAAAGACAGCAGGCTGTGCTTGGCCTTTACCTTATTTGCTTCAGCTGTCTTCAAAGCAGTGTAGCACTCAGCATCAGCCTTTGCCTTCTCCCGGGCCAGAAATGCAGCATCTGAGAGGAAGGAAAGCAGGGAACTGGTTGAGGTACAAAAACTGTGGGCTTTGTAGGAGGTGCAGAGGCTTTCAGAAGGCTGTATCCTGAGGGCTGGGGAGGTACTTCAGTGACAGAGCTCTTGTCCACCAAGTGCAAGGCCCTGGGTTTGATCCCCAGCACTGGGGTTTGGGGAGACTGTTCTGGTCTCTGCCTCTGTGACCTTGGGGAGAGAGGTTTTTAAATTGTTTTTGCCCTCCCCCGCCTTCCTGGGCTTTGATTTCTTTATCTATGAAGCTGGAAAAAAGGCATCTCTCCCACTGTGCTAGCTGTTGTAAGCATCAACCAAAGATGAAAAAGTACTTTGAAAGCATCTCCCTAGGTTGGGGACTGGTTGTGAGCAAGTCTGTTGCTTTGGGCAAAATCACACATGCTGACAGCCTTATCTAAAGCAGCAGGGCTAGCCAGAGATACTTTGTCTTTCCGAGTGCTTCCTTCATCAGTGGAGCAAGGCAGTGGGTCCCTGCCAAAGGCTTCAGTTCTAGAGCTGTCTCCTGCTATTCAGCAAAAACAATGGAAGCCTAAAGGATGCTCCGAGTATGGCCAGTGAATAATCTACCCTAAAACTGAGTACCATAAACAAAATCGTTCAACTCTTCTCTGTGAGACATATATTCTCTTTTCTATCAAAGTTTGTAATACAAAAATAAGCATACCTATTGTAACGAGTTTGAAGCCATCTTAAGTCTGGGAACCAAAAGCCCAGGACGAATTCATGTTTAAAACTCCCCAACACGTGTCTCCTTACACCTTCAGTGTGGTCCATTTCCTGTAATCACCTAACCCTTTTCTAGTACCTGTCCCATCTTATTTTAGCTAATCGTGTAGATTGTACCCCTGAGTTCCTCCAGCTGGAGTGAAGGGCAGGATTACAACAGACTGGGGATAAATACTGGTGGGATTTCTGGCATGTGTGCACGCGCGTGTATTTGTGTGTTTCAGAATCCCCCTTGGAAGCCCCCCCCCATGAGCTGTCTTGCTCACCCACCTCTGACCACGTGTACAATGTGTTTGTTTTACCACATGCCTGGTACTTCTAACACTTTCCAATGTCATTTCCTTTTTTTTTTTTTTAAGAGAGAGGGACAGTGAGAGAAACAGAGAAAGAGAGAAACAACTTTATTGAGTTTTTTTTCACATGGCCTTGGTTGCTGCAA
>PVKS010008767.1:38021-66956 GCA_004027875.1 Aplodontia rufa
TTCCTTTTTTTTTTTTTTGAGAGAGAGGGACAGTGAGGGAAACTGAGACAGAGAGAACTAACTTTATTGAGTTTTTTTACACATGGCCTTGATTGTTGAAACAATTAGTTGTGTACGTGGTGCTGGGGTTTGAACCTGGGTCCTCGTACTTGCCAGGCAAGCGCCGAAAACACTGAGCCACCGCTTCAGCCCCCGTCATTTCCTTTTTATTCCATCAATATATTTTTTTTCAGGGCTGAGGCCGAACTCAGGGCCTTGCGCATGCTAGGCAAGTGCTCTGCCACTGAGCTAAATCCTCAACCCCAATATTTTTTTTTTTTAAGAAATTTATTTGTTGAACAACCAAACATGCTTCTAATGAAACAATTATATATATATATATATGTATATATATATAAATTCTGTACATAAAATTTTTTTTTTTAAAGAGAGAGAGAGAAAGAGAGAATTAATCTTATTAAGTTTTTCATGTGGCTTCTGTTGCTCTGACACTTCGTTGTGTACATGGTGCAGGGGTTTGAACCCATGTACAGTGCATACCAGGCAAGTGCCGTAATTGCTGAGCCTCTGATCCAGCGTCATATTTCCATCAATTATTTAAAAATGTTTCTAGTCAAGGGATATGGCACATGCTGGTAATACCAGACTTGGGAGGCTAAGGTAGGAGGATTGCAAGTTCTAGGCTGGCCTGAGCAACTTAGCAAGACTCTGTATCAACTTAAAATAAATAAATAAAAAAAAAAGCGGTGGGCTGGGGATATGGCTTTCTGGTAGAGTGCCCCTGGGTTGAAACCCCAGTATTGAGGGGAAAAAAATTTTTAATGAACAATAGTGGTGCATAGATCACAGGCATAGTGGTGCACGCCTATGATCCCAGCAGCTTGGGAGGCTGAGGCAGAAGGATCACAAGTTCAGGGTCAGTCTCAGCAACTTAGCAAGGCTCTAAGTAACACAGTGAGACCTTGTCTCAAAATAGAAAAGGGTTGGGAATGTGGCTCAGTGGTTAAGCACCTCTGGGTTTAATCCCTGGTATCAAAAACAAAACAAAACAGAACAATAATTAAGCTGGCACAATTCTAAAAGAGAATTATATGCAGTGGTCAAGCCTAACAACTATAGTGATTCAGATATATTTAATTCCATTCTACAAGTGATATTATTCTCCCTACATTGAGACTAGCTTTCTGTCAAGCTGATGCAAAATTTCTGATATGTACTCCCTTGCCTTGGGAATGAGGCCAGCCACACGTCATCTGTGTCAGTCTGTGTGTGGGGGTGTCTTACTGCATGCCTTCAGCATGATCCTGAGGTGAAGGAACCTGTAGTCTGGCTGGAGTTCTGGCTGCCATGGGACAATTCAACTGGCCTTAGCACTGGATGACATGTATATGTGAGAAACAAAAATGTGTTGTTTAGCTGAGTGCAGCGGCATATGCCTGTAATCCTAGCTACTTGGGGACCAATGCAGGAGGATCACAAGTTCAAAGCCATTCTCAAAATAAAACAAAATAAAAAAGAGCTGGGGATGCAGCTCAGTGGTAGAGTGCCACTGAATTCAATCTCAAATCCCCAGTACTGGAAAACCAAAACCAAGCCCTGCTGTTTTGCTAAGAGATCCTGAATGAGGAGCCACTGATCTGTGAAATCCTGATTGGCTTCTCAATGGGCCCTCGCAGAGCCTGACAGGTCCCATGGGTATGACTGGACATAACACACCTTGTAGCCTGAGGCTGCCCCGAGGATCCATTTTCTTCTGGGAATCTGATGGACGGAGGTACCACATGAAGCAAAAGGTAGGTGGTAGGAAGGAGGTGAGTGCTTAGGAGCAGGAACTGAAGATGAATGATATTCAGGAAAACTGGCTAAGAAAACACTTCTCTCTAACTTCAGTGTTGTTGCTTTAGGAAAAAAAAATTTTTTTTTTTTTTGTGGTGTGTAATATTGGGGATTGAACCCATGGATGCTTTACTATTACTGAGCTTCATTCCCAGCCCTTCTTATTTTTATTTTGAAACAGAGTCTAAATAGCGGGGCTGCTCTTGAAGTTGTGATACTCCTGCCTCAGCTTCTTGAGTAATATTTACAGGCATGTAAATGCCAGACTTTAAAAAAATGTCTTCTTCAAAGACAACTTAATATCTGTCTGGACCTTGAGAGCAGACTTAGAGATCCAAATAATGATATGGGCTGACTTTAGCGGAGGGAGTGACTGAGGCAAGGGGGACCAGTTGCTATTTTGACCCTGCTTCTATTTTTACTCCCAGTGCTCTGAGGCCCATGCTAGACTGTGAACTTGAAAAGAGTAGGGATAGTGTTTTCCCTTTTGCTATGCTTTATAAAATGCCTGGCACACAATGGCCCTCAACCAACATTTGCTGAATAAATGAATGCTTTCTGAAGTAGAATGCTGGATGCTAGCCTAGCTGGACTCTCCAAACTTGAGTCTAAGCACAGAGTAGAACAGATGTTTCAGAGAGATCATGACATTCTGGAAACAGACTAAAGAGCAAAGGAATGACTTTTCCACCTGTGTGCCACAAAGTAGAGTCTAGGCAAAACTCAGGCCTCGATGGCACTTCTGCTCACCTTCAATTTCTGAGATCTTCTTCTCAGTCTCCTTCTCCATCACCTTCTGGCCATAGGTGATTTCTGCAACCTGAGCTACCTTTTCTGCCTCTATAAATGAAGTTGAGAAAAGTCTTAGAACTCTGATACTTCAAAAGTTTGACTAATTTTACCTTCCACCTGATCTGGGTGCTCTGATACGTGACAGTGGGTTTGCTCAGATAGAGAGCTGCTGTCCCCATAAGGCATCTGTGCCAGGCACACATGGGCAGAGATGGAATGTAGCGTGAGTACAGGAGCACACTAGCAGTGAGGAGACTCTGGCTCCAGGCAGGAGAGCCATTCCTCTGAGGAAGGTAAGAAACAACCTCTAACCTCTCTGAAGCTGCAGGTGTACTTCTCCCAAAGGAATATTTTAAGGAATGTTTTACCTGGCACTTCATTTTAGGAAGTGGCTGGGTTGGTTGTTGATAATATCGTGTAGTGATTAGGAGTACAGTCTAGAGCAAGAGTCTCCAGACTTGAGACCCAGTCCTACCTTTCACTTGCTACAGGACTCTGGATATGTTATTCAACCTCTCTGTGCTTCGGTTCAGTAAAAGAAGGCCAATTATAGTAGCTACTTCACATGGGAGCTGTGAGGACTCAGTTCCTCACATATGAAGTGTTTAGAGAAGGACATGGCTGTTTAAGTGTCCACTGTTAGTCATTACTGTTATGAATTAATAATACTTAAGAAATACATAAAAACTCAAAACTCATTACCCTGGATATGATCTGATAGCTTCAACTGTGCTTCTGGGGTATGAATGCCACTCTGGATGATGATGCAGTCTAACTGTGCCTGGGCCTTTCCTGCATCTTCCCACCATCCCCAGCCCTTCTGCCCTGAAAGGGAGAACACAGAACCACATCCAGACCTATTAGGGCCTTCTTCCGCTCTGTCTCAGCCTCCTTTTCCACCACCTTCTGTTTCTGGGCTGCAATAAGCAGCTTTGTCTTCTCGCTTTCCCTAAAGGGGATAAAAATATGCAGCTGTGAGGCTGCAACGGAAGAGAATTTAACTGTCCCCTGGAGAAGCCAGACTCTTCCACTGAGTAGAAGCACAGGTGATTTCTTGCTCTCTCCTGGAAGGCTGTTCAGTGGCCAGGTAAAAGCTGAGTTGCAGATGGTGGCCCTTTCTCTTTCAAGCTAACTCATTTATGGGAAATTAAATATAATGTAACATTTGGGCACGGTGATGCACACCTGTGGCTCCAGCTGTATAGCAGAGGCAGAAGTATTGCTTAAGCCCAGGAGTTTAAGCCTAGCCCGATCCCATTTCAAAACAAAACAAACAAAAACCCCTTCAAAACACCTGCTAGCCACTTACTCATCTTTCTCTATCTCTACTTTTGGCATGAGCCACTGAGCAGGAAGAAGGCCACCCGCCTGCCACCTTTTAAAAGTATCCTGCTCTACAGGGATCTTTCTGTGGCTCTTAGTTAAGGAGCACCTATGAGGGCAGTGACACACCTGGGTAATCCTACAGAGCAGTAGGCTAAAATACATGTTCAGGAAAGGGAATAACCAAAAACCTCGGCACAGTTTTGGTTAACTCTGTGATAGGATGAGGTGGGAAGTGGGATAGTGTGGTGGTCAGTGTAGGCCTAGGGCATACTCACATCAATTCGTAGTTTCTGCGGATTGTCTCAGGTATGTTGGGCTTTGTCACCCGCACAGCCTGGAGAAGGGTACAATTAGCAACCAATGGGAAAGTTGGGACAGTGAGGGTGATAAGGTATATCAACTACAGAGCCTAGACATTTCTGCATAAAAAGAACATCCCTTGGAAGAGAGGATGAAATGTCAGAGGGAGGGGAATTCTCCCACTGTGGCAGTGCTTACTTGGATGACAAGCCCAGGAGCCATTGAGGTCAGGTCCTGTTGCAAAGCCAGTTTGAGATTTTCATCAATCTGATCTGGAATCAAGAAAGATACACAGAAAAGGAATTATACTTTCTAGATTGGAGAGGATGGGATGGGGGTAAAGTACAAGTGAAAACACCAGCTCAAGAACACACCTTACAGGCAAACGATCTTTCCAAAGTATCATACTACAAAGCCCAGAAATCTAAGGGTGTTCTGCAAGACTTAAAAAAAAAATCATTTTTTTTGCAGCCAGAAGTGGTGGCACAAGCCTGTAATCCCAGCTACTTATGAGACTGTGGCAGCCTCAGCAACTTAGCAAGACTCTGTCTCAAAATAAAAAAAGGGCTGGGGATATAGCTCAGTGGTAGAGCAGTGGGGACTGAATCCAGGGTTTCGTGCATTCTAGGCAAGTACTCAAACCAAATTTCAAGACTGGTACTCTCTGTAGGTCAATAACATAATCATTTATCAGACTAAATTATATCTGAGTCGAGGCAGAAACCTGTGGCTAGCAACTTTTTATAAAGCATTTAATGCTGACAGTAATTTGCTTATATGTTATGGTGATGCTGATAAATGCTAATTAAATTGTATTACTAAGTAAACAAAAGAGGTTCTTCAGGTAAAGTTCTAAACAAGTATTAGAAAATATTTTAATGAAATGGACAAAAAGATGCAGCATAGTAAGAAGTGATGAAAATTATGTAGAGTCATGTTTAAAGGTGAGGCTAACAGAGTCCGAGAATAGTGAAATGTAGGTCAAAAAACATTAGAAACATGAATTTCTCCTTTACAAATGTACAAACAGATTCTAAGGAAAACAGTGCTTGCCAGCAAGACTGAAATTTAGAAAGAAAAAAGAATCAAAACAAATATATTTTCCCAGTTCCTCTGTACATTTCCTCTGTACATTTCACTGAGCTACCAATTTTATCTGTAAGATAGTAAGAAGTGTTTGAATACAAGACGATTTAGAATTTTAATTTTCCCTTCAGGGACATTAGAATTTTTTTGTCTTTTGTTGCTTCAAATGCTTTGAAATATTCATTTAGGCACTATACTAAAACAATGGCTAGAGAGAAAAATTAATATTTTATAAAATTCTATTAGTTTGAGATAAAAAATATCAATAGCAAATTTACCATTTTTTTCTTGAAGGTACAATGAATCCAAAAGGAACAAAAGAATACAAGTCCTATAAAAAATGAATTAAGTGATTCTGATGATTTTCTAAATCTTAGACAAGGCAAAAGCCTATTTACCTAAGCAAATGATCATAGACAATATCAATGATTCCATTTATAAAAAATATTCTTGGTCTTGGGGTATAGCTCAGTGGCAGAGTGCCTGCCTAGCATGCATGAGGCTCCTGATTCCATCTCATAACACAGAAAACAAAACAAAGCAAAACAACCTCTCCCCAACCCCCAACTCATTCAGGGGCCTTTTTAGGTGGATTCCAGGGAAAAATCATCATCCAGTGTTAGAATCAAGAAAAATTCATTTACTTTAGCACTGGCTACTAGAAAATTTCTAGAAGCAAGTTTAAACTGAATACTGCAAAGGAGCTATAATAATTACTGAAACGTTTCTTCCTTTGCTGCTAAAGTCAGGTTGTGTTTCCTTTGACCAGATAAATAGGACACAAGGTGTCAACTTAAGTATGTGGATCCTTTTTGCTTAAACTGTTTTCCTATTCATCTCTCTACAGGGACAGAGTGGAAAAAAAAAAAAGCTTCTAAAAACTGTAAGAAGCTATAATTCTTGTCTTACTTTTTAGAGTCAAAAAACAATACCATTTCATTACCCATCCCTGGATGCCCTTCACTTGGTGTGATACACAGAGAATACTGAAAAAAAGAATACTGAACTAACAGTCAGGAGAGGAAGGTCCTAGTTTCAGTTCTGGTACCAACTAGCAACTAACTTCTTGCTTTGGACCTCAGTATACTTACCTTAAAATGAGGACGTTGAGTGTATAACTCTAAGGTTCTTCTAGAAATGATGGTGTCTTCATTACAAAATGACTTTTTTTTGGTACCAGGGATTAAACCCAGGGGCACTTAACCACTGAGCCATATCCCTAGCCCTTTTTATTTTTAATTTTCAGATAGGGTCTTACTAAGTTGCTTAGAGCCTTGCTAAATTGCTGAGGCTGGCTTAGAACTTGTGATCTTCCTGTCTCAGCCTCCTAGGTCGCTGGGATTACAGGTGTGTGCCACCATGCCCAGCTACAGAATATTTTAGGGGTATGGAGAACACATTTCCATTCCAGTCCTCTGATTCAGGTCAAAACTGAATACTCTATTCCACTATTATTCTTGTGCCTGAAACTTGACCCCTCTAAAGATCTTCTTCTATTGATGTTAGTAATTTCTAAGAACTCTATTTATTTATTTAAAGAGAGAAGGATAGTGAGAGAGAGACAGAGAGAGAAAGAGAGAGAGAGACAGAGAGAATCAATTTTTTTTGAGTTTTCATGTGACTTTCATTGCTCTGACATTTAGTTGTGTACATGGGTGTTGGGGTTTGAACCTGTGGACTTGCTCATGCTGGGCAAGCGCCATAACCACAGAGCCACCATTCCAGCCCCTAAGAACTCCATTTATCTTAGCATTATCCATCTTATCCTGTGGGTAGCTAGGAAGCAGGCAGCAGGGTGATGGAGGTCTGCTAAAGCCTGGCATGATCAGCGAGTGGGACTTCCTTACCAAACAGCTCAATATAGACCTCTTGAAGTGTATGTACACTGCAAAACTGGTTCAGCTCATGGTGGATCTTGTTGAAGATGAGGGCCTTGTCATAGTCGGCAGTGTAGTTCTTCACTATATCATACACTGAGTGGGGGAAGAGAGGGCTCAGTATGAGAAAATGCAAGACTCCAAACTTCTCAAACTTTCTCAGACACAACAGCTCTCCCTCCCTGAGATACAGAGACAGCTGTATGTGGGGGAATTAAGCCTATTGAGAGCACACTCGAAGACATACCTGCGTTTGGTACCAGGAAGTTCACCACTTCAATTCTGTCAAAGTAGATCATCACACCACCACTATTGAAGGAAGAAGGGACAAAGAAGTCATTAATAAGCTCTGGAATACTGTGTAATCTCCTAAGGTGGTAGCATAAGACATGTGATGGGCAGAAAAGGAGAAGCATTTGTGGGACATTGGAAGGCATCTCAGATTTCCAAACAAGAGATCTGCAGAGCTCATTGCAACAACCTGATCTCCTGAGATATCACACCTCCTAAAAATACCTCTGCAAAGAAACAAGTGAGACTTCTGTGGTGTTAAAGAGTAGTTCGTATCTTTTGAATCAGCATTGTCTTTTGATGAAAGCAATTGATTGCAGGGAGAAGATGAAAGAAAGTAAAGACATTTTCAGAATACACAAGGTCATTGTGGAATTTTATGGTCAGTGTTTCTCACTTTGACTTTGTTACCACATTAGTTCAGCACTCCCTTTGCCCCTCAACTTTTATTATTAAACAACAATGACAACCACCACCCAACCCCACTGCCAAAACGGAAATTTCTCATCATGCCAGTCCAGCCCCTCTTAAAGCTGCTGAGGACTTTCTCTACTGCACTCCATTACTTGGTCAAGTCAGAACAGAGGGGCAGAAATTTGGTAAAATCATCACAACATAGTGTCACTGTCTCTTACTGCAGCTAGTCAGAAAGTCCATTCTCTTACTTATTGGGGCTTAGCTTTACTCTGGGAACCTTACCTGGTTCCACAAGGTACATTCTTTACCTCATCTGTCTGGAGTGTTGTCTGGGAACAGAGAAAACATCAAATACTTTAAGATGGGCAGTGACAAACAATGTAATTTACTATTTGGAATCCCAAAAGCCCTTGTCCTAGTCCTTGACTACTTGTTTGGGTTAATTCTCCTTTACAGAATGTGCTTCTAAACCAAGCAAAGGTACCTATCCTACCTTCATGGTAAGGGAACCATAAAGAACAAATAGAATAATAATGGTTTAGTGAAAAAGACCCTAGATTAGGAGTCTCAAGTCATGTGTTTACTTCTACCTCTTCCGTTTACTAGCTTTGAAACAGCAGATTCCTTTTTTAGCTTGTCTCAGACTTTAATACCTGCTCAGCCCATTCTAAGGATTATTGCCAGACCTAAATGAGATAACATTCTTGAATATATTTTTAAAGCCATAAAGGGAAAATGACTATGAGGTATCCTAGGACATTTTGCAGGGTCAGTTTAGAAGTTATTCTTGAAACCTGATTTTTCTTTTCCTTTTTTAGTACTAGGGATTGAATTCAGGAACGCTTAACCACTGAGCCATATCCCTAGCCCTTTTTATTTTTTGAGTCATGGTCTCACTAAGTTGCTGAGGGTCTCGACAAATTATTGAGGCTGGCTTTGAACTTGTGATCCTTTTGCCTCAACCTCCAGAGTCACTGGGATTACAGGTGTGTGTCAGTGTGCCTGGAAAAAATCCGATTTATCTTAAATGAACATATTTCAGAGATGTCTAGTCTAACTTAGCCAGGCAGAGATCTGTCACAACTAATCTTTTTTTTTTTTTTTTTAAATTTTATTCTAGTACTGGGGATTGGACCCAGGGGTGCTTTGTAAATTTCGAGACAGGATCTCGCTAAGTTGCTGGGGCTGACCTTGATGTGTGATTTTCCTGCCCCAGATTCCCAAATAGTTGGGATTACTGCTGGGGCATGCTGCAACTGATCTTACTCTTACTTCAGACATTATTACCCCTCACCCAATTCAACTTCCTTCTTCCTTCAAAAAAGTTATTTCACATTTCTGAAGTTTAAACAAGAGCCACCAAAATTATCATATTTTATTTCCATTTATCATGGCAACCTATGGTTTAAAAAACAGGCACACATACATATACACTAGACTTCTGTACTTTCAGAACAGATTTTTATCTGGTTCCGTCTTGAAGTGAAGAAATAATTTACATAAGGGGCTGATGGTCCAAGGTAAGGCAATGATGACTCTGTTCAGCTCCAAGAGCCTTACTGTGTTTGCATGCCTGTGTGTTTTTATGATCCTTAAATCAATCTCTGAAAAGGCATTTTATTCAACCAATGGCTCAATAACTTCAAATCATATTACTAGTCAACAATCTAAATGTGCACCACACAAGCCAAGTGTACCTGCACAGACTTATATGACGTAATGAAGGGAAGCATGAGATGGAAGCCAGGGCCGCTGGTGGACGTCAGCAGGGCACCACCTCTGCAGGGTGAGAGAGGGAGAGAGAGAGAGGAAGGTTCAGTGCAGCAACAGGGATCTATTACATCAACACCATGCGGCTGACTTTCTTTTCAGCCCTATAAACATTTAATATGGAGTGCCACGTGCCAGAGCCATGTCCACAGATCCTTCTCTTCCTCTTGCCCCAACACTAATAATATTCTAGGAAGCCTGAGCAGGCTTTTGCAATAAGAAAAACAGGCACTCTGGCGAAGTGAAAGGAAGACAGCAGAATCCCTGGCTACATTCAATGTAGGAGAGGAAGTCTTTTTTACTGTTACTATCTGTAGCAATCCATTAGGGCACTTAAATCCAGTGATACATTATAAATTAATTGCACTGGTTTTGGTGTTCAATAACATGGGCAACCAAAAAGAATATTTTTTTTAAAAGGGGGGGAGAGGATCAGTTTTATTTGGTTTTAGTTCTTCAAACACTTAGTTGTGTATGTGGTACTGGGGTTTGAACCCAGGTCCGTCAGCATGCTGGGCAAGTGCTCTACCACTGAGTCACCACTCCAGTCCCCCCAAAGAATAATTTTATGTACACTATGTAGGTCATTTAAATATATTTTCTGCTAATAGTGACCTTCCTAATCAGGTTGTTTATGATTATAACCATTTTTTGGGAACATACAAATATATGATGGCGAGAAATAGTTACAGAAGAGAATTCAATCAGAATTGTAACTTCTTTTTTGAGGGGAAGATTGTGGATTGAATCTAGGGAGGGTCTTCTGCATGCTAAATGTGTATTCTACCACTTAGTTACATCCCTAGACTCAATCAGTTTTAGAATGTGCTATTGGAAATCCAGAAGAAAGCATCATAGGGCATATGAGAAGGGGTTCATAAAGACTTAATTAAGCAAAAGCCTTGCATGGAGGTTACTAAAAGGAAAGCAACCCAAGATTTACAAGAGCTTCATTGCTTTATATTATGAAGTCAAATTTAAATAAAAAACAACATAAACAATGATATAATTGTAGAGACCATTATCTTAAGGTTTGCCTTAGTATAGATCAACTTGCAGAACCTTTTGTTTTCCCTGAAATGTTCATTCTAAAAGAATTTCTCAAATTAGCACCTTAGGCTATCTCCTCAAGTTGCCATCAAGAACTGGGACTCAGATGGCTTTTCCAGAGGTAACCTGGTAGTGTGCAGCCAACACTACCAGAGATGTATGAGGCAATATTTCACGGGTGATCTGCAAGTAGTGCTGGTTTCTTTAGTCTATATATCCTGTATATACATTTATCAATCACCATCACTGACATCAACTTAGAAGACCAAGGAAGTTTTAAACATATGTATGTACACACACACACACACACACATTCACATAGTCCCTTTGTCATGGTCCCTGACATAAAAAGCTCAATCTAAAAGCAATGCCCCATTCAATAAAATAAAAACACATATTTAGCAGAATCTGCTACAGTAACTAGGAAAGGGAGCCATTTAACAGAAGTTGAAAGTTTCCACCTGTTTCTTACCTGAAATAAACCCCAATGTGTCCCTCTTCTATCTTGTGCACAGCTGAGAAGAAAGAAGCACAAAAGAAACTGGAAGCCACAGCCACAACTGCTCCCAACTGAGCCATCAGTGAACCTTTATCCTAGAGAAAAGATGTGGGAAAATCGTGTGTGCCCAGACATGCAGGAGAAAAGCCATGCCAGTGAGTGAGTACCGCACCAAGTGAGGCTCCCTGAAAGTGACTCATGCGGCCTGCTGTAGTAGGAACATAAGGCTAGATCTACAACTCATCTCATCCTTGTTGTCGGTCAAAATTCCCATTCCTTAACTGTGGAATTTTGTTCTCCACAACAGTGAAGAGGCAGTAACTCCTGATACAGTCCTTGCCCAAGGGAGATCCAGTGCCAATGGGGTAGGGTTTAGAAAACAGCCTTAACTTCCTGTGAACACGAATGTGCTGTTACTGGAGACACTCACACTAGTAAAACAAAGAGGCAGCTGCAGTTTGTTGGCCCAAATTATAGGGGATGTCAAATGACAGGCAGTTGTGGCTATGTAATTCTGGTCAGAGTCTCCCAGTTCTAATTGCCTGGGAGACTGATGGTTTCAAAGGAAACCATCATTTACTCTTTTCAGATGCCAGAGACAGAAGCAGCAAAGTTCCAACGTGGGATTCGCTGGCCTTTCATCCACCTTCCCAGTCATTCCTTTGGACATAAACGGGATGGGGCTGTGAACGGCAGCCACACTCTCTCGCCCTTATGCTTTGCACCCAAGCCCACGGTTAGGAGAAACCCGGACGGCCCAGCCTGGGAGACTGCGGGATCCTGGGTCTAACTGCGTTCCGGCCCCTTTTCTGTCAAAGAGCTGACGTCCAGAAACTCATTTCCCGAACCTTGAATGACCTGGAAAAACTACGATGACTGACAGCAAAGTTCAGTCCAGGTGTTCCCGGGCCCAGCGGCGCAAGGCGTGGATCCTGCCTCCCGGGTCTAACAGAACTGGGACGCAGATGTCTGCGAGGCGCTCATTCTACTGCGGGGGCCTCCAGCTACCGATCGGCAGTTGCCTCCTTTCTGTAAATACCCTTCCCTCCCCAGGTCACCCTCGCCCCACCTCGCGCCCCTTCCCCGCCCGTCTCTGAGAGAGGGTCGCGAGTCCCAGGGGCTCCAAAAGCCTCCGCTCGGTCCCTCCTGGGAGTTCCGGGGCAGGGGAGAGACAGAAAAGGCTTGCTTTCTAGCTCCCGAGTGGGCCGGAGCTCCGTAGTACCGAGGATGAGCGCCGGCCACGAGCGGCAACGATAGGCGCGCGCACTAAGGGGCGGGGGCCGCGTACCAGGCTGTCCCTCCGAGCGTTCCGTACTCGTCCGAACCCCAGGGCAACCGCAGAAACCGCCACACCCCTCAGCACGCCGCTTCCTTCCGGGCCCGTCGCTCTGACGTCATCAGTTCCCGCGAGAAGAACACGCCCCCTCACCGCGACCTCGTTCGTCCTCTCCGCCCCTCGCGAGCCTAGCAGGCACTGTCCGCAGACGGCCGCCAGGGGGCGCTCGCCACTCGGTCAGGGCGGCTCCGCACCCAGTGTCGGACTCCGGGGCGTGGACTGGGTGGCCGGGAGGGTGGTGTTGGGCGCGTAGAGAGTTGAGTGGCAGGATGCGCGCGGCAGCTGGCGTCGCTTCCCCAGGGTTTGACTTCGGAGATTGCTGCGGATTCCCCTCCACGTTAGGTCGAGCCTGCTTTTCTTCGGGAGAAGGTCCTAGCGAGTCGCACATTCTTAGTCCTCTGCTAGACGCTTTCCGGTGGCACGGCTGAACGACACAATCTTTGAAATGTGCAGATTAGCACCGGGACGTTGTTAGCCAGCAATCCCAACTTTGAATTTCGCTTTATACTTTCCTGGGAACTTTTTCCTTTGAGGTCCCAACAACACAGAGTAATGAAGGAATTATTATTCCAATTTTAATGAATGGATTCTGAGAAGTTCGGTGAGGGGCAGGGATAACAACAGTCAATGGAAGCTTCCTTCGCGTTTCCCTTATTAAGTTGAGCCTCCTGCAGGGACTTGTGGGATGGGGATGTAGCTCAGTCGTAGAGCAGTTGCCTAGCATGTGTGGGCTCCTGGGTTCCATCCCCAGTACAGAAAAACAAAAATAAAAACAAAACCCTTGCAGTACAGAGTAGTGGTTAAACTCAGATACTCCACAGCTAGATTGCCTGGTTCCTCAAAAAACTAGGAACAGAACCACCATTTGACCCTGTTATCCCACTCCTCAGTATATATCCAAAGGATTTAAAATCGTGGCCCCTTGCTTCTTATTAACTATGTCACTTTGGGAAGATGACATATCCTATTTGTTGCCTCAGTTTGGTTGTTTCTTCCCCCCCCCCCCCTGGCACTGGGCACTGATCTCAGAGTTTCAAGCAAGCTAAGTGAGCCCTGTACTCCTGAGCTACATTCTCAGCCCTTTTTATTTTTTTAAATCCTGATACAGGGTCTTCCCAGGCTGGCTTTGAATTGTGGTCCTCTTGCTTTAGCCTTCCCAATAGCTGGAATTACAGGCATGCACTGACTCAGGCTCAGTTTCTTCATCTGTAAGACTGAGGTAATACTAGAATGAATCTCGTAGGACTGTTCTAAGGATTAAATAACAAATCAAGAAAAACACATACAAGTTTCGATGTATTTTAAGTGTTTGCTAAGTGTTGCTGTTTTAGATAGCAAATTCCCTTCATGTAGTTTTGCATGTTTGTGGGTTCAGATTATTAATGTGCGAGAAGCCTAAGCTTAAAGTTATGTGATATTGTGAAATAATGGAATGAAGGCTTAGCAGAAGAGATAATGGACCCAGAAATCATATCTGAATAGGTATTCACTATTCAGGTTTCATAAAGCATTATTGAGTGCTTTCTATGTACAAGGCCTTCAGTCTTCCACTTTCCCATTTTCTATGATCTTCAGATCAGCCCTTTGAGTTCAACTACATTTTAGAGGAAGATGTCAGAATTTAGAGAAATTAAGGAGTTGTCTAAAATCTCAAGTTCTGTAGATTGCAAAAGCAAACTGCAAATGATTCCAAGTCTATTTCTCTTTTATAATAAATTAAGTGGAAGATGACTCAAATTAAAGCCATACACATCCATCCATACAGAGACTCGGGCACACACACCATATTTATTTCACATGTAGCCTTTCAGGAATGTAGATTGGTGGTACAAGTACTTTGTAAAGCCACATCTGCTTTAGCAGCAGCCACCTCAGCTAGACCTATGTGCCATGACCCAGCAACCACTCTTGCACATGCACCCAACAGAAATGACTGCTACGTGCACCAAGAGACTCAGTCAAGAATGTTCACAGGGGCTGGAGCGGTGGCTCAGTGGTTTCGGCGCTTGCTGGCAAGCATGAGGACCCGGGTTCAAACCTCAGCACCACGTACACAACTGAGTGTTGGAGCAACTAAGGCCATGTGAAAAACTAAATAAAGTTGTTAAAAAAAAAGAATGTTCACAGCAGCATGGCTCATAATTTCCAAAAATGGTTCCATTAGTCTGGGCCCAAACAGAAGAGAGAAACCACATAGTAATTTGAAAAGGGGGATATTTAATATGAGGAATCATTTACCACAAAAAAGGATTTGAGTAGTGAGAGATTAACAGTAAAAACAAAGAGAATGCTAAGGCATATAGGAATAAGCATATATAAGGAACAACAAAAGCTTAAGTTGGGCCTATTCATTTGCAGCTGCAGATGGAACCAGTGTATTGGTCACCTCTGCATTATTGTAGAAAAATATCTAAGATAATCAGTTGTTATGATTTGGAACTAGAATATCCTCCAAAGTCTCAGTCAAAAGCATGATCCCCAAAGCAGTGAGGTTCAGAGGTGAGAGTTTTAGGCAATGATTGGATCATGAGGGCTCCAATCATGATAGCTGAATGGGCTACTGGAGGTGGGGCCTAGTTGGAGAGCGTAGGTCACTGGAATTATGCCCAGGAAGTGTTTCCCTAGGCCCTCCCCCTCCTACCCTTTGCTTCCGGGTATCCATAAGGTCATAAGCAGCTTTCTTCTTCTACACACATAGCATTCTACCTTGCCTTAGGCCCAGAGCAATGGAGTTGGCCAATCCTGGACGTAGAAACCGTAAGCCAAAATATGGCTCTGAAACCATAAGCCAAAATAAAATTTTCCTCTTCTAACCCTGTAAGTTGTTCTTGTCATTTTTTTTTAATTTTTTGTTTGTTTGTTTTTGGGTCACAGTGACAAATCCCAATATCCCCTGTAAGGGCATGTCCCCAGTGACCTAACTTGCTTCCACTAGGCCCCACCTACTAGAGGTTCCACCACCTTCCATAAATGCCCTGGGCTGGGTACCAAGCCTTTAAACATGGGTCTTTAGGGGATATTCAAGACCCAAACTGTAACAAGATGGATAAAAAAGGCTCTCACCAGCTGTGTGCGACATGCCTGTAATTCCAGTGACTTGGGAGGCTGAGGCAGGAGGATTGCAAGTTCGAGGCCAGCCTTAGCAACTTAGCAAGACTTTGCCTCAAATGGGGCGGGGGTGTAGCTCAGTGGTAAACCACATCTGGGTTAAATCTCTAATGCCGAAAAAAGAAAAAAAAAAAAAGAAAAAGAATAAAAGCTCTCAGCCAGTGTTTAGTCAGCTTTTTTTTGCAGCTGTACCAAAAAAAAAACAAAAACAAAAACCTGAGAAGAACAGTTTTAGAGGAGAAAAAGTTTTTTTGGCACTCATGGTTTCAGATGTCTCAGTCCATAGTTGAATGCCTCGGTTGCTCTGGGCCCAAAGTGAGGCAGAATGTCAGGGTGGATAGGCTGGGTGGAAGAAAGGAGCTCAGGACCAGTAAGTAGAGAGAGGCACAGTAAGTAGAGTAAGTAGAGAGAGGCACACTCAAAGGAAGTCCCCAGTGACCTACCTCTTCCAGCCACACCCTTCCTGCCCACAGTTACTGTCCAGTCAATCCATCAGTGGATTAATGCACTGGTTAGGTTAAGACTGTTGTGACCAATCGCCCATTTCACTTCTGAACGTTCTTGCATTGTATCACACATGAGCTTTTGGGGGACACCACATATCCTAACCATAAGATCCAGCAATTCACTTCCTCCTTTCTCTGCATTGCTATTTGGTCCTCTTATTAAGCTAATAACTACTAAGCTAATAATTACCACTTCAAGAGAGAGAAGAGACCCCCTTCTTTAGCAATGAAGATTATTATTATTATTTTTAAATTAGAAACCAGGTTAACGCCAAAGGAGTGAGGTAACTCTTGAACTTGTTGGCTTCAGTTTTTTTACATCACAAGAATGGAAGTTCCTGGAAAAAGCTTTTGTTTGATTTAGTTTCTCTTTTATTTTTACTCTATTCTCTAAAACTGAGAATAGAGGTCATCTTTCAGGATGTTGGATCTTAAAATCAAGATTTGAGTGAGCTTGGGAAAAGAATGAAAAATTATAAGCTGGGGGTGCATCTCGGTGTCGAGATCTTGATTAGCATACATGAGGTTCAGTTCTCAGCACCACAGAACTGCGTCCTTAACTATTAAGAGGTTTACTTAGAATTAATTTTTTTCCAGTTGGAAAAAATGACTGGTGTCTTCCAGGAACAAATAGATATTTGCTTGGAGTTAATAACGTTTCTCCAAAGCAGTTGAGTAAAGAGATCGAAGAGTCATCATGAAGAAAATTGAATTGGGAGACACCTAAAGATCCTTTTGTGATTATATGTTTTTTATTTTGAGAGAGAGAGAGAGAGGGACAGTGAGAGAGAGAGAGAGAGAGAGAAGGAGTCAATTTTATTTAGTGTTTCATGTGGCTTTCGTTGTTCTGATGCTTGGTTGTATACGTGATGCTGGGGTTCCAACCTGTGCGCTGCACATGCCAGGAAAGCGCCATAACTGCTAAGCAGCTGCTCCATCCCTGTGATTACGTATTTTTTTCAGCTTTGTTGATGTCTAATTGAATGTAATAAGCTGTCTATAAAGTATATGATTTAAGTTTTGGCACAAATACACCTGTTAAATTATCACTATAATGAAGATAATGAAATATACACCAAGACCCTCATCTCCTCATTCCTCTTGGTAATCTCTCCCTCCCACACCTCTCCGGGGTACACCTTCCTTACACGTCCCCCCAAACCCAACAACATTGACCTTTTCTCACTCTAGAATGGTTTGCATTTTCTAAGTTGTATATAAATGGAATCACACAGTGTGTACTCTTCTCTTGGGGGGGTGGTTTCTGTCTTTCTTTCATCCAGAATAATTATTTTGAGATCCATGTTGTTCAATCTATGAGTAGTTCATTCCTTTTTATTCCTGTGTGGTGTTCCTTGGTACAGTTATACAACAATTTGTTTATCCATTCATTTAGAATGACTAAGTCGTTGCATATGACATTAATCCAACTCATTTATTTTACTCACAGAGGAGCAGAAGGCCAAGGAGAGGAAGTGTCCAGAAAGGGGACTTGGTGAAGGTTCAGAGTGCATTTGTGGGATGATGAGGAAGAGTATCCTGTTACTCTGAGATTCTGTATTTGGCCTGGAATTTTGCAATGTGGCTTGACCTATTTTGCCTGGGGTTCCTTTTCCTTTGATATCTCTAACTCTCCAATTCTAAATATACAACAATATCAGGAATCTTGAAAAGATTGTATAGAATTTTATCTTCTTATGTTTATCTATACATCTCTATAACATTGATAGACTCCTTTTATTTTTTTGCCGTAGGCAAAGATATACCTTATATACTTGGTGTCTTAATCTGTTTTTTGTTTCTGTAACTGGATATTACAGACTGGGTAACTTATAAAGAATAGAGGTTTATCTATCTCACAGTTACGGAAGCTTGAACACCCAAGAGCATGCTGCCAGCGTCTGGTGAGGGCCTTCATGTTGCATCGTAATATGGTAGACGGCATTACATAAGTCAGCAATAGTGCTAACTTGGGTCTTTATCTTCTTAGATAGCCACTAATGCCTTCATAGGAGTCCTGCCTCGCCATGACCTCATGTAATACTAATGGCATTCCAAATGGTGTTCAAAGGCTCTACTTCTAAATACGGTTAACATATGGATTTATGGGTTAAGTTTCTAACACATCAACTTTTTGGGGACACATTCAAACCATAGCCCTTGGTATGTGATTCTCAGAACATAAGGTTACCCACATCCATTCTGGGACTCTCTTTTTCAACCTGTTCATCCTAGATGAATGGATAAATTGTTGTATAGCTGCACTGAGGAATGCTACACAGGAATAAAAGGGAAAGAACTACTCATAGATTCCAGACACATGCTACTATGCTGGCTTCTGTCTGGCTTGTTAGTTTCATCCTTTATAGCTTCTCAGGGACATAGAACCTTCTTTCTGCCAGTTCTTTAGTCTCAGCCTCAGTCTTGAGCTGGTCTCTTTCCCTCCCTACCTCTTTCTTTCACTCTCTCTCCTTCGAGCCATGGAAAGCTCCAGTTCTCACCTGGTTTGCTTCCTTCCTTTTGAGCAAAATTTCTTGAAAAGTAGCCTGTAATTGCTATTCCCCCTCTGCCCAAGAGATAGAGGTTTATGTAGCAAAGTACAGGCATATTCAAGGGAGCATATGGACGATTTCCAGAGAGAGAAACGGCCTTACTTTCTCACTTTCTATTCCGTTTTATTTTTTTAAGAGAGAGAGGGACAGAGAGAGAGGGAGAGAATCAATTTTACTTAGTTTTCCATGTGACCTTCATTGCTCTGACACTTTGTTGTGTATGTGGTGCTAGGGTTCAAACCTGTGTTCTTGCACATGCCAGGCAAACACTGTAACTGCTGAGCCACCCCTCCAGCCCCTATTCCCTGGTTTTTATTATCATTTTGTTTTATTTATTTATTTTGCAGGGTTGGGAATTGAACTGAAGGCCTCACATATGTAATGTTGGTTGACCCACTAATGATTAAACTTGTCCAAATGTTCCTTTTAATCTCCATCATATGCTCATCACCAGCTGTTCCTTAGCACTCTATACCTGATCTACTGTTCTTTTTCTAACTTTTGTTTCTGGAAGGTCTTTTTTTTTTTTTTTTTTTTTTTTTTTTTTTTTTTTTTTCTGGATTTTTTTTTTTTTTTTTTTTTTTTTTTTTTAAGAAAGAGGGACAGTGAGAGAGACAGAGAAAGAGAGAAACAACTTTATTTAGTTTTTCACATGGCCTTAGTTGCTCCAACACTTAGTTGTGTACATGGTGCTGGGGTTTGAACCCGGGTCCTCGTGCTTGCCAGACAAGCGCCGAAACCGCTGAGCCACCGCTCCAGCCCCATGGAAGGTCTTTTGTGTTTTGTGCTCCCAGTTTTTTCTTGTTTTTTGGTGTGGCGCTGGTATGGAATCCAGCCCTTTGTATGGGTTAGGCAAGCACTCTACAACTAAGCTACACCTACACGTCCATGTGATTTTTGAATGTATACCTTTTCCATTTAAAAATGAAATAATAGGATCCCTACAAGAAAAAGAAAAGTTGAAATCTCTTAGCTTGTCATATAAGATCTTTACTGTTGTGATGTGCCTATGCCTCTGTCTTTGATGTTATTCTATTGTACAATGTTGCTATAGCAACTCGAACTTGTCTTAAAAGACCCTTCCAAAATTTTCTTCAAAATTTCCACAACATCCTCTGCCTTCTTCTGCATAGCACCCACTATAATATATTGAAATATTTCTGATTTATGTACTTCTCATAAGACTGTAACCCCCTTGAGGGCTGGGGCTTTGTCTTATTTGTCTTTGTATTCTTCCTACCCTCCTCCCCTGCTGCAAGGGCATAACATAAATCCTACCACAAAATAGGCACTTAATAAGTGCTGACTGACTACGATAACAGATATTGCATGACCTCCATATGGGACCCTCCAGCTGAGAATTGAACTAAGGGTGCTCTATCACTGAGCTACATTCCTAGCCCATTTTTATTTTATTTTGAGACATGTTTTCACCAAGTTGCTGAGGCTGGCCTCTCACTTGTGATCCTCCTGCCTCAGCCTCCTGATGGGATTACAGGCATGTGATACCATACGTAACTTCCTTTTCTTTCCCTTCTTTTCTTTGCCTCTCTTCTCCTTCCCAACCTCCCTCCCTCCCTTCTTTTCTTTCTCAGTGTTAGATAGGGGGGCTATCCTATGTATTGTAGAAGCTTAGCAGTATCTTTGACCTGGATGCTAGTACCAAGTCCCCTCCTGTCCTGTTGTGGCAACCAAGTATGTCTCTATTATCAGATGTCCTCAGGGGTATGTGTGTGGCATGTGACAAAAGTGCCCCCAGCTAAGAACTGGTGTTGTATAGATAGACTTAAAGGAGGATTAAAAGTAAGGCAAGATCTCCAGACTTCCCAAAGTAAGATAGATGCTGCGCCCATGTGGTTCTGCATGAACAAAGTGTCCCAGAGGAGTTGAGAATGGAGGGCGATGTTTGCATAGGGACACATGGAGGAAGAGTGAGTTAGTTAGCTTTCCATCGCTGAGACAAACAGCTGAAAGGAGGCTTGCTTTGGCTCATGGTTTTGGAGGTTTCAGTCCATGGTCCCTTGACTGTTGCTTTGGGCCTGTGGCAGCAGAGAACATCATGGTGGGAGCATGTGACAGAGGAGGCTGCTCACCTTATGGCTGCCAAGAAAACGGAGGTGGGGGAGTGCCAGTGTCCCAATATCCCTTTTAAGGGCACAACTTCCTACTAGTAGCCCCACCTCCTAAAGGTTCTTACCTCCTCTTCCCCCTCCCTCAATAGCTCCACCAACTGGCAACCAAGACTTCAATACTTGGATCTTTGGGGAAAACTTCAGATCCAAACTATAGTCCAGAGCCCAGGAGGAGTTCCAGAGGAAGATGCAAGAAGGACAGAGGGTGAGGGTCCGATAGAAACCATGAGACTAGAAAACACTGGCTGTGGGGGGGACAGGTGGAACATTTACATGTATGCATGAAATATAGATATTAGTTCATCCTACTGAACTGAATTCCAAAGAGGGGAATCACTTGTTCCTTGGAAGATCAAACATGGGGAGAGGCTGGGCTATAAATCTTAGCAGGGAGGACTTTAATGCACTTAGAAATCAGGCCTGAAACACCCATAATGTTTGTCAGTCCCCATTTTAGTGTTCTTAAGTAAGTGTACAGGGTGTGGGGGATGAAATATGGCAGGTATTTGATTTAAAAAGCCTGCACAGATTTAATGTCCTGATAAAATGTATTAAATCTTTTAAGGTTTTAATGAATCTAGTATGTGTTTCATAAATCAAGAACTCTGCTAAGCCGTCTCCTGGTTTAATAAGAGTAAACTAGGAAATTGCTCTGAGCAGAAGCAAAATACATTTATATGACATTGAAAAGTAATAGATTTTTAAGCTAAGGGGGTCTTTCTGGGCCTTTTAAGCTGTTTGCTTATTACATTGCTTCAACTCCTTCAAATATTAAACCACAGCAATCACGTGCTTAACCATATCAAGATGTGAACTAGCACAAAGGTAAATATTATTTGTAAGAGTTCAGAAAACAAAGCCTGTATTTCCTTACCCTTAGACCAGGACCAGGTTGATTTCTGCACCCAACTTGGCTTTGCGTATTTAGGTTTAGGGAGGTTGGTTAAAAAAATCATTCTTCTTTCTTTTACGTTTTTTTTTTTTTTTTTAAGTGCTGGGGATTGAACCAAGGACCTCATACATGCTAAGCACATGCTCCACCACTAAGCTACATCCCTAGCCTCAAAACTCTTTATTAACTGTTATTGAACCTTCATCCTAAATTCCTTCACTCCTGCATCCTCACCCACTTAACGCATTTGCAGATTGAAGTGGTGAGTGCATAACATATGTCTCGAATTTTACAGCTGGCCGTGGAATGGCTCGTTAAGATTGTTGGCCAGACTGTTGGGGAGCTTCTTCCCTTTTCTTAAACCCAAGGGCTGTTTGTTTGCTTTTGTTCCTTCTCCTTCCAGTTCTGCGGCTCAAGTTCAGCAGGGGTGGGAAGGGGGTATTTGCTGGGGGTGGAGTGGGGTAGGTAGGTGTCACAGATGGGTATCCCTGAGTGGGCTATGGCTCTGGAGCCTTGCTACCCAGCTTCCTTTGTGGATGGGCAAGGTTCTGGGTGAGACAGTGGTTCCGGGAGTTGCGGGGAGGAGCGAGGGGGGTGGTGGGACTTGAACATTCCTGGGCACAGAAAGCTGGCAGGGCTCCTGAGCTCTGCAGGGGAGGGAGCAGGCCCCATAAAGCTCAGTGTGGAGAAGCCTGTCCTACCTCATTAGCTGTCACGGGCAACAATACTGATCTGGCAATAAAGGCGATTCCAAACCTGTTGGTCATTAATCACCCGCCTGACAGTTGCGAATGGAAGTGGAAAAACCTCATCCCCTCCCCCCAATCCCCTCCTCCCCTGGTTGGGCGCTGAAGTTTAGAGTTACCTCTCACTCTTGGGCTCTTGGTATACATGTGTTCGCTCCTGTGGGCTGGTTCCTTCTCTAGGAGCCTTTCAGACTCAAGAGGCGGTGGGTTTGGCCAAACCCGGCAGTCAATGATTCTGTGCACAGGGATCTAGGAGGAGTGAGGAAGTGAAAGGAGGTGGTCTCTAGAGGGGGGACCTGGGCCTGACCCTCTGGGATCTAGGGCTGGGCCTTGGCAAGCGTGTGGAATTGGGGTCATGCTCCAGCCGCCTTTCCACACCCTCCCCCTCATTCCCTGGCATGCCCTCCCTCCTTCAGCCACCGAGTGCCAACCTATTTCCCTTTGTGTTCCTTTTCCCTACGCCCCCCCCCATTTCCAAATAAGTAGATCTTGCTCTCAGGAAAAGTTTCCCCCTCAATCCTTTACATCTAGACCTGCAGCGCAGTCCAGTATTCTTTCCCAGAGGTACTTGTGTTTTCAGACACCCCCAGCAGTAGCAGCATTTGGTAATGGCTGTATTTGGTGGGTGACAGGTGCAGTCAGCGTAGGGTAGGTGGAGAGGCCTCATTTGCACAGGTGTCCCCGAAAGCAACTCACAGGAAGTGCAGTTGGGCTGCTTGATATATTTGGGTTTTGTACACAGAGAAAGGAGGGAGCAGAGGAGGAGAGATGATGAACTAAAGAACATCAACGGACCATCCTAGGAGAAGGACTCATAGTTCTTCAAGTTTCCGCAGGCTCTTCAATATACTTAAGCCGGGTGGCTCTTCAGAGAGAGGAGATTCAACTTAGGCTCAGTTTCATAGGATGCAGAGGGAGGAAGGGTTTAAGGAGTTTGCCAGGAATTTCTGAAGCAACAGCCTCCATGTAACAAAGATATTTTTTTGGCTCTTTTGATGGGTGGGCATAAGAGAATAAGCCGAATACAAACACCCAGGGAAGGGGAGAAATTGCATCATAGCTTGCCGAGTGATCTGAAACAGTCCTTTGCTTTTTTGTATCCTGTGGGTTCAGGTTGACCCTGGCTTTGGCTGCGTTTATTGTTCCTGTCTGCTCTCTTCTCTGACCTCTTGCTACTCATTATAGCATTAGGCAGAGGACAGAAGAATCTGTCCACAGTTGATCCAACGAGGCTACACTGACAAAGATGAATCCTCGTGACAAACTAATAGGAACAAAATGGAAAAGAGGGATAGGGCCAATTTCAGGCCTATTTTCTAATTTCTTGTGTACTCCTTTTTCCCTTGCCCCTTGTTTTTTCTCACACTATGGTTCTTTTTAGCTCTAGCTGCACATTCCAATCACTTGGGGGTACTTTGGGAATATAGTAATGCTGGGCTACATTTCCTGATAGTCTGATAAAATTGGTCTGGGGCAGAGCCCTTGAAAAGGGATTTCTTTCCTTCCCTCCCTTCCTCCCTTTCTATTATTTATTTATTTGTACTTAGGAATTGCACCCAGGGCCTTGAGCATGCTTAGCAAGCACCCTACCATTGAGCCTGCCCTCATCTCTGCCCTAGCCTTGAAGATATTTATGTATGTGCGTATTTATACCAGGGGTTGAACCCAGTGGCGCTTAACCCACTGAGTCCCATTCCCAACACATTCTACTTTTTATTTTGAGACAGGGTCTTGCTAAGTGGCTTAGGGTTTGCTAAATTGCTGAGGCTGGCTTTGAATTTGCAATCCTCCTGCTCTAGCCTCCCGAGCTGCTGGGGTTACAGACAGGTGACATGGTGCCAGGCTCATTGAAGATATTTTTAAAAGCTCTTCAGGTGATGCAAAACGTAGCTCAGACTGAGAGCTATTGGTATCATATTTTTATTTATTTAAAATTGTTTTTTTGTGGTGCTAGGGATTGAATCCAGGATAGGCAAGCATTCTATCACTGAGTCATACATCCATCCCAAGACTAGTATTTTTTTTAAAGAGAAAGAGGGACAGTGAGAGAGAGAGAGAGAGAGAGAAAGAGATAATCAATTTTATTTAGTTTTCATCTGGTTTTCGTTACTCCAACATTTTGTTGTGTGCGTGGTGCTGGGGTTCGAACCCATGTCCTTGCACATGCTAGGCAAGTGCTGTAACTGCTGAGCCACCACTCCAGCCCCAAGATTAGTATTTTTAAATGCACCATATCATGTCACACTGTGGTACCTTTGTTTTTGATGCCCACCTGCCCTGGAATGCTTCCTTTTTCTTTACCTCTCCCTATTAACTAATCAGTTGGTGCGACTTGTATGAAGTGCCACTTCCTGTACAGTGCTTGGCTCTATTCAAATGGGAGAAGAAGCAAAGAAGGTTGTTCTTAGCTGGGGACATTATGCACATGGCTTAATGTTTTTACTTAAAGGTTAAATGGATACAAAATTTAGGTGCTGGTCGGGTGCTGTGGCAAATGTCTGTAATTCTAGCAACTCGGGAGGATTAGGCAGGATGATTACAAGTTTGAGGTCAGCCTGGGCAATTGAATGAGACTCTGTCTCAAAATAATAAATAAATAAATAAGACCAGGGATGTAGCTCAGTGGTAGAGTACCCTTGGGTTCAATTCCCGGTACCATAAAAGCAAAGCAAAACAAAACAAAACAAAAATAGGTGTCACAGGAGCTCAGAGTAGGGGGAGTCAATTGGCAATCCAAGAATGGTGTATGGAGGAAGGGGTCACGGGCTGAGCATTGATGGGTAGGTAAGGTTTAGGTAAGGGGGCGGAGGGACAGCATGAATAAGTGAGTAGAGGCAGGAATAATAGGTATGAACTTGGGTCAAGAAGATAGGCTTGATTAGATGGAAGGCTTAGCCCAAGCCATTTCTCCTCCATCCTGCATAAAACACTCCCAGGGTTCCTACAGCATCACTGAACTCCGTTTGGTCAGTGTCATTGCGTACTGTTCAGATGCTTTTCTGTGTATGTTCCTAAGTCTCTCCATCAAAATTTTAAGCAACTGGAAGACAGACTATACGCTTCTAAGTTGGGCTCTATCTTTCAACGCAAGGCAATGTAATGCAAATGAATCCAACCCAAACCATCCCATCCCAATCCAATCCAACCCACCATGTATTTGTTGAGTGGTAGCTATGTGCCCGTTTAGGTTTAGGGATTCAACTACATGGACAAAGATTCTGGCCTTTCTGAGTTTAGAGTCTCATAGTGGGATATAGAGAACAGTAAGCACAATAAATAATGTATAAATTATACAGTGTGGTGAAAGTGGGAAAAAGAACGGGCAATGGGGATAAGGAAAGTGTATGCAGTGTAGGTATACAGAGTTATTAAATGGAATGTACTAAGTAGAAGACATTTAAAAATTTTTATTGTTTGGTGGTATTCATAGTGAACCACATCCACCATATCTCCAGTCCTTTCTGCTTTTCATTTTGAGGCAGGGTACCACTAAATTATACAGGCTGGCCTTGAACTTGTGATCCTCATGCCTCAGACTCCTGATTACAGGTATTGACCACTGTGCCCAGCTGAAAGGCATTATTAACAGAGGTATTAAATAGGTCAGAATAATTCTCACTGAGAAGGCAAGAACTGACCAAAGATATGAAGGAAATGAGGGAGTTGGTTGAGTGGATACCTGGAAGAGAAGTTTTTCAGAGAGGGCACAGCTGGAGCAAAGGCCCTAAGGCCTGGCATGTTTGAGGAACAGCAAGGAGGCCATGTGTCTGGAGACAAGTGACTCTGGTGGGAGAGTGGTCAGAGAGGGAACAGGGAGCTGGATCATGTCTCAGAAGCCACCATGGGGACTTCGGCCTCTGCTCTGAGACAGGAACCCTTGTAGGGTTTCAAACTAATGAGTGACATAATGTGATTTACATTTCTAGAAGATCTCTCAGACTTCTGTGCTGGGGACAGATGCTGGGGGCTGAGAGGTGGGGCGGAGGAACAGGATAGATGCAAGAAGATCTCTCCTGGACTGGTTTTTACAGAGGCAACTGAACTTAAGGAGCCCAGTGAAAGAGGATCTTCAGATTGTTCACATTTGAAGGTTGCCCCTTTTTATGTGCCCATTAAAAGTGACTTTATATGCATTATTTAGATTTTGACCTAATTAAACGAGCCTGGTCATTCAGTTTGTTTACCAGGCTTGGCTTCAAGACATATTCCACCACCCTTCACCCTAATTGACATAAAATGTCTTGACAGCCTTGTCTAGGGGTATAGCTCAGTAGTGGACCATCTGCCTGGCATGTGCAGTGCTGGTTCCATCCCCAGGACCGCAAAAGGAGAAGAAAAAAAAAAAAGGAAAAATTTTGTAAAAAAAATCCAAAAGATGGACTGAGGATGTACCTCCATGCAGGGCACTTGCCTAGCATGCTTAAAGACGTTGATTCAATCCCTAGCACTGCCAAAAGGGAAAAAAGAATTCCAAAGAGTTTGAACAAGACAACATAGCCGAATATACATACCGTCAAAAGTGACCATTTTGATTGTGACAACCTTTATTTTTATTTTTTATTTTTTAAAGTGAGAGGGGGAGAGAGAGAAAGAGAGAGAGAGTGAGAGAATATCAATTTTACTTAGTTTTCCATGTGGCTTCCGTTGCTCCAAAATTTTGTTGTGTATGTGGTGCTAGGGTTGAAACCTGTGTCCTTGTGCATGCCAGGTAAGCACCCTAACCACCGAGCCACCGCACCACTGTTCCAGCCCCAACAACATTTATTTTGATATCTAAATTCTGTTAGAATTTTATTACATCATAATATTTCTTTCTGCATCCCCTATACCTGAGCCAGGGCTTGGCACACCACGCACTCAGTAAGAACTTTGGGAATGGAATTAAGCCTTGGGCATTTTGGTATGTGCTCATTTGCAAGGCAGTATTAAAAATTCCATTTGGATTTCCAAATCCAGTTAATTTTGAGGAGGCAAGTTCTTCTTTTTTTCCCTAAGAGAAGTGAGACAGGCGTATTTAAAAGAGGTCCTTTACCTTTCTTTCCTAAGAAGCAAAGGTGACCACTTTTCTGCTAAGCTTCGTACAAGTCCATTTAAATGAATGAGCAGCCAGAAAGGCAATCAGTGTGTCACCCAGTAAACAATCCTTTGAGTGGCTTTTGAGGGTGTTAGTCACTGACAGAGGATACAAAAGAAACAGAAACTGCACTCTTAGCCCTCATGTTGCTCCCAATCTGGCAAGGCAAACAGAACCAGGAAAAAAGTCAGACACTTTCAGAGACATGCTGATGGGTGACCCAAGGACAAGAATCTCTTTATTTCCAGATGTTTATATTTGAACTCCTCAATGTATCATAACACACCTATCCCAATTCAGTTAGTCCTCACAATATTCTCTGAAATAAAACCACAGTGTCACAGCTGAGAAGCACCTTAGAAATCCACCAGTTTATCTAATTCCCTCATCCTATAGAAGGAAACCTGGGCCTGAACAGGGAACTGCATCGCCCTGCGTGGCCCTGGAGGCAGAGCAGCTAGAACTGGAACCCAGGTCTCTTACTTTCAGCCCAGGTTTTTTTCCTGCACTTTCAGAGTGGGGTGGGGTTATAGGATTGAAGTCACAGTAGCATTTCATAGACTGGGGGTAAAGCAGAATTTGGCAGGAGGAGAAAGAACAGGCGCCCACTGGGAAGAACCCTTAGTGATTTGTGATTTCCAAAAGGAGAAGCCTAGGCGGGGAGGATGTGATGGCTCATGGTGAGGATTTGGTGGCCTGGGTCACAGGAGGGCACCCCTGGGCCCAGTCACAAGAGGACACATTAGCTTTTGATTATTATTTTCTGAGGCTGACCCTCCCGAAGTTAGAGGGGCTGGCACAGGGCAATCAGGGAGGTTAGGAATGCCTGATGGAATGAGGGTTGGCAGGTAAGTAATTGCACCAGCTTCGGTAATGAACTGAACTCCTTGGCGTGGGGTCTTTAGGTTCTAACCACTGGACAGGAACAAAACCTGAGCCTGAGAACGGCACTTGCCCCCGCCTATGACCTGAGCCCCAAGGCCCAGTGCTTTCCCTCTGTAGTCAGGCCTCGGATCTAGGCTGTCCAGAGGACATGTTTTTTTAAATTTTTTTTTTATTTTATTTTTGAGCAACCTTACAAGATTTTAACAAAATAATATAAAATGTGTATATATTCTGGATATTGCATTTATCCCCAGGAGTGCCCCCCCCATTACCCTCCCTTATCCCTCCCTTCCCCTTCCCACTATAACTCTAAAAAAAGTATTAGATTGTAAAGCATTACATCTTATCTGGATTTAACTCATGCTACTAGACCAACTTTCTCATTGTCCAGGGTCTAGTCCCCACCTCCACAGATGAGTGGAGACAATCGACCCTTAGATCTCTGGGTTAAGCTGATTTT